>CM044432.1:17948829-17990009 GCA_024363595.1 Xenopus borealis | reverse complement strand
TTTTTTCTATCTCCTATCTATTGTATTGAACTTCGCTAGGTCTGACCCTGGTGAAGTAAAGTCTAGCACAAGAGGTAACGTTCAGTAAAATGAAAATCTTAGTGAAATTAGCGTAGTAACGATCCTTCGTCATTATGCAACTTCGCCTGGCGTAAGGGTGTGAAGTTGCGTTAGTCCATCGAAAATTCACCAGAGTCAGTGTTGGTAAATTAACAAAGTTGCGAAATGACGTCACGCTGGTGAATTAGCGCTATCGTTAGCCACTTGCTCCTAAGTATCTACCAGACTTTTTTTCATTATTTCCTTTCTGAATTTCCTCCATGTTATCGAAGAACAATGTCTGAAGATTGCATTTATATTTTTGCTAAGGAAATATTTGAAATATTTTGGTTTAACATAAATATACAGTGATAATTAAAACCTCCTAATTCGTACATGGCAGTAACATCATACTGTGGTTTCACACATAGTTAAAACACTTTTTTTTGCAATGAAATCTGGTAGCATGCCAACTGTATAAAAAATTACTGTGACCTTAAAGATACAAGGGTTTGTGATTATGCTAAAAGAAGCAGTTTTTGATGAAGTCATCCTGCTGGTTCTACGTTTATAGCTCCCGTCATTAATCCCCATTTGCTAGAGAGTGTGGCGGCAGTGCATTCCTCAGCTCTTATAACCCTGCCTTGTCTAAATTTACACTCTCTGTACGATGTCAGCCTGGGTATGGCCTCATCACATGCTTATGTACTCCAACTGCATCATTGCCAACTGCAACATATGGGATTTGTGACTATATCTAATGAAACACCTTAATACTTTTTCCTGTTATGTCACAGTATAGAACCAAAATGGCAAGTTATTAAGATGCCTTTATATTTATCTTACCAATCTCCAATGCCAACGTGTACAGTCCAAAGCCACCTTTTTATGCTTCACACACAACTTTTTATCCTAATAATATGAATGGGTGGAGCTATGTGTTTTGTGCAAACAAATTATGTCAAAAATCCCAAGACTTAAGCAGCCAGCCTTTCCCCAGGGCAAACAGCTCTTCTCAAAAGTGTGTCCTCCAGGATACCACTAGTGAATAACTTTGAGAGTAGAGAGCATGACTTAATTTTTATGATATCCTTTGCCCAGGATCACACTGGGGCATCTAGGGCACAGCAGGACTGCAACTTCAAGGGTCCTCCATGCGAACTGAAGGGCCCTCCTCCTGGCGTCTGATGTCCAAACGTATACCACAAAACCCTGCATACTTTTCTGAGTTTGATGGGGTGATTGGCCAATCAACAGTCAGCATATCATAGCCCAGTAGCATCATCAGCCTGCCCTTCTCTGTCCCCTGTGATGACACTGACTTTGTGGCTGTAAATCTGGGGAGAGGGGGCAGTCTGGACAGGGGAGCAGGCCTGGGTTGACACAGCCCACAGGGTTGACCAGGACCCACAGGGTTTTTTTTTCTGGAATTCCACCATCCCAGTCTGTCACTGACTGTGCTTGTTTATTTGGAATTTAAACTACATTTCACTGATTCTTAGAGCTTCTTCTTTCTGCTGTGCTTCACTTCCCAGAGCCACCTAGCTGCCTCAGTAGGAATTCAGAAAACAAAACTTTATTGCCAATGGGAAAGAATTTCAGGGTGATTTGTTGACTGTGGTAGTGCAGATTAGGTTTGCCACCTGTTTGTTTTGACCCGGGCAGGATTCTCTGCAAAATTAGGAAAACTGAGCAGGAATGATGTAGTAATTGGCCAATCAAAAAGCACCATGTCATAGCCCAGTGACATCACTAGCCTGCCCTTCTCCACCCCTTGCCTTGTGATGTCACTGCCCATCCCTCACCGCACCTGTGATGTCGCCCAGCTATGTAAATCTGGCCCTGATGTTGCTGCTTGCACCCTGCCCAGAGTAAGGAGCTAGGAAAGGTGTTAACCCTAGCACAGGTTTAAACATGGCCACAAGAAAATGGGCATGCACTGGATCACTGACTCACAATCGGTGTCAAGGGCAAATCACTGGACTAAAATAGGTTTTTCTTAGAGTTGCTGTGCATTACTATAGGAAGTTGCTAATTCTGGAGCAGAGTAGACTCAAGGGCACCAGGTTATATACATATATGCATTTACATCATATAAGTCCCATAGATGCACAAAGGCATCTTAACCCAGTTGGTCTGTATCAACCATAAAATCCTCCTTCTGTCAATACACACCTATGTCACCAAACAGATTCCATAGGACCATCTTCTTCTTTATAAATGTAATAAAACTCATACTATTTAACCACCACCAATGGAAGATAAATAGTGTAGATGTATTATCTCACCAGCACAGCATACTGTCGTTTCTAATTTTACACTTTAAAATTCAAAACAGATGTGCAGGACATCTTTTCTTCAGGATCAGCCATTGCTGATGTTAGATGCAGTCACATGGTGCAGGTGGTAGCACAAAGCAGGCTGATAGAGGAACAATATCTGGTGGCTAGGCAGCTTCTGTCCTCATGGTGAGGCACTAACATTAATAACGTACAGTAGTTATTGTCAATTATAAGTTCCTAATTGTTACTGCATGTCATATTATACACAGGTATCCTGCTTCCAGCGAACTAACAGCCTTTGACAAATCACTTTGCACCCAATGCACCCAGCATTGATAGCCTACAGAACATGATTCCTACTTAAAAATGTTAAAATCAAACAACCCCCCCCCAAATATTAATGCATAAATGAGCAAAAATACAGACTGATCATACATTCTTTATATACTCAGTACTGATCATCCTGTAAGGAAAATACAAGCTCATTAGCATATTCCTATTTTTAGCTAGAGAGAGTTTTGTATTTCTGCACTGTGCAATGGTCTAAGGCTAAGGACAAACCAGATTAAACTGAGTAGTTCAGCAGCTGGATCAGAAACTCAGAAAAGATTCTAGACACCACTTTCCAAAAATTCTACACCCTTTCATTTCCATCACTGTTGTGAAGTCTTATCATCTGATAGGCCACCCAGATAAGGAGGTGTGCTATTGACAATAAAAAGCTCAAACAAGAGGCACTTTCTACAGAACAATAGTTTTAGTGACTTTGTGTTCTTCAGATTAGTTTCCCTATGAGGCCAATTTGCTAATATTAAACATTTTTAAGCTAAATGGAATATGACGAAGACAGATAAATGTAGTTTAAAAGAAAGTTTAGAAGTGAATTCAAAATTAGCAAGTGTGGCAAAAGTGTCCCCAAACAGAGAGAATTTGTCCTTAAGAACTAATTAATTGGGAGTTATTACCTGAGGAGAAGCTCCTATTATCTTTCCTGAGGAAAAGTAACATTTGGAATTACCTTCTCTCAGAAGAGCTTTCCACAACGTTGGGCTGGTAGGAAGAATATTCTGCTCTCAGCATCTATTAAGCTACAGAATTCTATTTTTTTTTGGCTGAATTTAGGTTAATATGAAAGAAACAGTCCTGCGTGCTGCCCTCCAGATTTAGTATCTGCAGTATCAGAATCTAAAGGCCAGAGGTATACTCTCAGTAGGTGAATCCAGGGGTGTAGTTGATCTGATATATGTATAGGCATGTGACCTGTTATCCAGAATGCTCTGGACCTGGTATTTTCTGGACAAGAGGTTCTCTGTAATTTGAATCTCCATACCTTAAGTATACAAAAAACAAATAAACATTTTTTAAACCCAATAGGATTGTTTTGCTTCCAATATGGATTACTTGTATCTTAGTTGGGATCAAGTACAAGGTACTGTTTTTTTATAACAGGGAAAAAGGAAATCATTTTTCAAATTTGAATCATTTGATTAAAACGGAGTCTATGGGACATGGCTTTTTTGCAATTTGGTGCTTTCTGGATAATGGGTTTCCCATACCTATATAAGCAGTAAGATAGGGTTTGGTGGCAGAAAAGAACTGGTTGACCAATTGTTTGTTTTATCCAGGCTAAGAATCAGATCAAATTGTAGGCCTCTGTATATCTCCCAGGAGAAGACCATATCAACGGGCAGATGAGGCCCTTGCCCAGTGGAGTTTTTCAGTCTGAATAAAAGACATGTATTCCACTTTCAACTAGATATCAGTTATGCAGGTTGTTGTACAGACCCCTTTCATGTGCCAATAAGCTACACAGTATTTTATAGCCATCATAAGCCAGGACTGTGAAAATTGTGGCCTAAAGGTCACTGTCCAAATGTCCCCACCAGCTTCATATTGTACATTTCTTAATGTATTATATTCTAAGAGCCAATGAAAATTCAATTTTTCCAGTTTGTTATGCAACCCCAGAGATTCAGATAGAAAGCTGGGAGCCTGGGTAGATGCTATTTTTCTTTTTCCAGTGACCCCTTGTGCTGAATGAAAGTGAGTGAATGCACAGAAGAGAATTTGCTGAAAACCCTTTGTATTGGTCACTTGTTTGCCCAGTACAATGCAGAGGATCATTAAGAAGACATCTAACATGGCAGCAGTGATATTTAGGCCTTGTAGTATTTTAAGAATGGGGATGTCCACATTTTGTCCTTTTCCCTGGCAGGGGCAAGCTACAGTATGTATAGCATGATGGCCCTTACTAGTAAATTTGGCACACGTAGGGCTATTTAACCTGTAGCAGTATTAGAGTATGTATAGCTATTAGAAAAAAATTAGGCTGTTCTGTGGGAGAGATCTCTTGTTACTTGTTCATGCTCTGCCTGTATTTGTTCTTCTAAAAGTGTTGCAAACTTCATTTAAACCTAAATAAATCAATCAGTAAATGTATATGTCCTCCGTCCTATTTACAACATTTTTGCTGATTGCCCCATGCATACCCTGGGTCTTCTGTGTATCAGAGGCAGCCGTGCCTTCCTCTTCTTGGAATTAGGATTTCTGCTTTGGATTATTATAAAAGAATGACATTGTCAATATATAAATAGCCCTGTGATGGGGGAGGGGGTTAACGTAAAATAAAAGAGAGAGGGTGTGCTTCCTCAGAGTTCTGCCTTAAAGCCTGAACTTAAAAAGTGAAATTAATGAACTGGGTAATGATTGTGGCCCTGGGTCTGTACACTTTTTAGACTTGGCCCGCACAATCTGAGCCAAAGTTCAAGTGAAGGACATTCCTAACTACTGTACAAAGTCATGCGGATCTCATGTTCATTAGTATGTTGTTTTAAACAGCCCTTATCTGATACTATTATGACTGACCTGGTGCTGACAGCAAAGAACAGGTTACAAAAGCCATGTGATGATTATTTAGGGATCTCTGAGTACAACGCACAGCTCTTATTTATCTGGCCTTTCAGAAATATCACTACTTTTATCAAAGCTAAGCTGTTAAAGGGAAAGATTGAGAAATGACGGGGGTGGGGGGATGTTATTTGACATTTAAAGGCCATTTTCCTCTTAAACTCTTTTTAGATCAAACTTATTAATGCTGGACATTCTGTTTGGAACATGTGGCTTGTAAGAGGAGGCTGGATAAGCTTCAAATATCACCAGTTGGAACTCATAAAAAGTGGAGAAATGTAAACTATGTTTGTGCTGCCTTCTGTCAGTAAAAAGGGGAGAAATGTAAACTATGTTTGTGCTGCCTTCTGTCAGTGCTTTGGCAATACTGAGACAGGGGGAAGTATGCTTCGATAAATCAGTTTTGGATTTACAGAGACAAAGCATGCTTGAAAGCTTTCCAGGAGATCTTAGGGCTCATTACATGTTCCACTAATAAAAATAGGGCTACAGCTAAAGAAGAAGTGGGGCCTTGACACTATTGGGAGGTTGGGGGTAATTGCACAAATTCAGTATCTCCTTCCCTCTAGCTGTTACTAACTTGGGTAGATACCTTATGCTATATCTCCTGTACTATTATCAGCCAGTTACACTGTATCCCTGTATGGCCTTATTAGCCATTTTATACCTTAATCTCTTGTTGTGTGTTATAATACAGTTTACACTGCATCCCTACAGGGGACCTCAGTTGCAGCACTACTAGAAATGACACAGACGTTTCTGTTGTTTACCTTGCTTAACATTGTTTGAAGGACTTCCATTTTAAATGAATGGGAAGTGACTTCAGGTGGAGAGCTGCCAAGTCACTGCATCACTGAAATCCTTGCATCGTGGGCATTAGGTTTTCCCCTCACGTTTATGTAAATACATGCAATGAATTCAGTAGGTCTTGGTGCAAACTTAAAATGACTAGAACTTTCCAGATAATAGGGATGATCAGTGATCCAGCTAAAATATAGTCATTCTTTAGAAAAGAGTTGGTTTCGCCATAACTTGTTTGTCAGGAGAATTGTCTGATGAATAAAATAAGCCTCAGTGTGAATGAATATATAACCCTGTATCATAAGGGCATAGGCATGCTCTTTAGTCTATAACAGCCACCTTTGGCTTTGGACCTGGTCTTCAGCTACTCAGGTACCACTAGGTCTTACTGCACGAGAATCAGAAGACTCCAACTGGGCCAAGAAAGGAAGCCAAATGTAAAACTCTGAGAAGTAGCTGAAAAGAAGGTTTAAGCTAGGCATAGTCTAGATACCTACAGAATATTGAATCATACTCAGAAACTGGAACAGACCAAGGTCAAAACCACAAACTCAAATACAAGGGACTGAACCAATGAAGCATAGAAATGAGAAACCAGAATACAGGACTGCAACAGGCAGCGAATGAGCTCAGAGCTAGGGATTATATGGCAATATTGATGGGAAACTCAGAAGATATGTGACCAGATCAATAGTAGCTGGAAAGACTACACCTGCCTACAAAGCCAAGGATAACAAATAATTGAGCCAATAAACTAGCTGTTTGCTCAAACATAGATGTGCTGTTGCAGACTGCATACTAAACTGAATGTCCATGGTTCACAAACATGCACATAAACCCATTCTTTGCCACAGTTGAGCATTTAACATAAGGTCTATCACCCCGCACAAGGAAACACTATGGTTAATCCAATCCAAGGATCCAATTAGCCTGCTGCAGAAGAAATTTATACAAACTAACCTTGCATGGAAAAGACTTGAAGGAAATTCAGTGCACTGTTTTCTATTGGGCACATATACTCACCCAACAGCTTACTACGCTCCTCTACTGACCTGCTACTCAACTGTTCTCTCATTACCTCCTCACATGCTTGCATTCAAGACTTTGCAAGAGCTGCACCCCTCCTCTGGAATTCTCTCCCACGGTCTGTCCGACTTTCTCCCAATCTTTCAGCTTTCAAGAAATCTCTTAAAACCCACTTTTTTAGAGAAGCCTACCCTCACTGTTAACTACCCAATGCAATACCACTTACAGTATTACATCTCTCACCCACTTTACTCTGATCTTGCCCACTCCCACACCTTGTGTATCATTCCCTTCCCTTTAGATTGTAAGCTTTTTCTGTACAGGGCCTTCCTCAACTTCCTCAACAAATTTATGGTGATGTATGTAACTCCATATTTATTGTGATGTATGTAACTTCTTATGGTCTATGTATGTAATTCATGTGATTTAGTTGTATAATCACATTCACTTTACAGTGCTACGAAATAAGTTGGCACTATAGAAATACATGTTAATAATAATAATAATAATAATAATGGTTACTTTATATTCCTCAAATCAGACAACCTTGCATGGTTTGTTATATAAGAAAAAGCTGCACTTACCTCATTTAGTCTTCCCTGCAACAGTGAATTCTAAGAGGCAAGTAAGGGCAGTTGGGATCCCTGCATTTTCCCTGCAGTCAAAAAACCACTTTCACTGAAGGTACATGTACTGTATTATTGTGCTCAGCAACATTCAGTCCCGCCTGCCTTCCATTCTGAATTGAGCCCTGCTGCACTTATTGATGCAGGGGAACCTTGGAGCTACCACCACCTCCTGAACTGGTCATAGTTCCAGGGTTACCTTCAGTGTTTGACTGGACTAATGGGACACCAGGAAAAAAACAGATGAGTTCCAGTCTTCATGGAGCCTGCCTGCCCAGACCTGTTCTTCTGCCCAGACCATCCCTTCTCCTTTCTCTAAACTGGACCAGATCACAGGGTAGATGGGAAGTATACAGAGCCAATGCTAGCCCGAGGGGGGCTGAGGTTGGTTGCTGGGTGGTAGGCCCTTTAGTTCTTATGGAGGGCCCTTACAGTACTGCTTCCTGTGGCCCCGGTCGCACCAGTCTGACCGTGGTTTCCTTTGTGCTCAACGTCAATAGGCACAGCTTTCTTGCACCTAAATCATCAGGCACAGATGACACTGGCACACAAAACACTGAAAATAACACCAGACTGAATTGTTTCCAGTTTGCTATGAAATTTGCACATAGTTCATTTTGGTGGATTGGAAGCAATTGTGCCAGACTGAATACAACTGAGTCAAGCAAATCTTGAAAAAGAAGATGGCAATTTTGTCCAATATTGCACTTTGCTCACTGCACTTGCAGAAGTAAATGAGTCCTCAGATTCTACATAATAAGAGAAGCCCAACACCACAAATTGACTTCAAATGATATCTCTGTGTCCATTTAATTGACAGCCTTACATTGTATATGTTTTCAAGTGTCAGATTTGACTTTGCAAATAATAATGACAATGAAAATGTAATATATTCATGTTCTTTATTTATGTGAATTCCCTGATAGAATTCTACTGTGTGAGTATAGTGACAGTATAGCGACAGCAGTCAATATGAATAATCACTGTTGCACAAGAGTGATGAGGTGTCACTAGCTCGGATACTGTGTAAAACTTGCAGCAGAAATGACTTACCTCAAGTTGGCTATGGGTAATCCAGTCTTATAAAGACTATTATTGCAAAAAAGTATAATTCATACTATTTGCCTCATGAAAATGAAAGAGCCTGGGGTTATGTAATACAAGGCACTAAGTTTGCTCAAGAGCAGTAACACTATAGCAACCAATCAACAGGTAGAATTTACTAGTCACCTATTTAAAAGCAAACATCTTATTGGTTGCTCCTGGGTAATCTTAGTTACATTTATTATATATATGGAGGTAAGAGGCTGATACATCAGTTTTTGAAGTGTGATGGTGAAAAATATTGGGATTAGCATATTTTTGAAAAAACTAGAATTGGAAAAACTCAAATGCATTTTCAATGAGCCTTTCAAAATGGCTTGAGTGTTGAATATACTGTATACCGCCCACTGATTGTTGACTATTGTATCCTGGCAGGTTTTATTCATCAAATTCTTTCAATCTAATTTTGAGATTATTTTTTCATGATGAAAGTCTACAAGTCACCAAAGTCAAATTTGTTCTTATTAAAAAAACTCAAGTCTTGAAAACTCGATTGTGAAAAAGACATGAAAACATAGAATGAATTAAATCATTTTTTAAAACGATTTTATTTTGCATGATTTTCATTTCAAACAGTTAAGATAATAAAGAGAAGAAAAAGAAAAGAAAACAATGTGAGGCAAAGGCACCAAATTAGACAGTTCAAAGAAAGGGATGTTATACAATCAGACATTTTTCAGTTCTAGCCAGGTACCCATATAACATTACTTTTCTTGTGACAACCTCTTGCTAGGTACTGTAGGTCAGATATAGACTTGAAAGGCTTTAGCTAGAATTATAGGGGAAGAGGTTTCAGAGATTTTCAGTGCATTAGGATAGCCTTTTTGGCATAGTTAAGCAACTGTAGGTAACATATTCTGGCATAGGACCAAAGTTGTAGATCACCTGTTACTCCTAGTAAACATAGTTCTGGAGGACAGATATTTGGAAGTGCAAGCTTCTCATTAAGATATTGTGTCACCCAAGAATCTCGGAATAGCCAGGCAGGCCCAGAAGGCATTAGACATAGTGCCTATTTCCTCTATACATTTGGGACATTGATCAGATACATTATTATATATTTTTGTCAGGCGATAGGGGGCCAGATAAACTCTATTTAGAAATTTTAGAGAGGCCTGCTAAAGACAGTGTAATGTAGAACCAGGACAGGGGTTTGGTCAGGTCTTGTCTATAGAGGTAGGTCTCAAGGGTTGTTTCAGCTAGGCTTATAGGCCTTTTATGGAATTGAATAATAAAAGCTGAACTGCAGGTGCCTGAATAGCATGTCAGGAGGGGTCAAACCAAAGAATTTAGCAGCACATTCACAATTGCAACAAAAGTGAAGAATTTATTTAGCCTTCCAAAATGTCAGGCAGGAATAGCATGTCAGGAGGGGAGGTGAATTTCTTACCAAAATAGGTCATAATTTTTGCATTCATCTTCTGTGACAATATCCCCTAGGCTTTTAATATCTAGCTGTGCCCACCTAGAAATATCTGGAAAAACACAAAAATGGACCCCACCCCAAAGTGGGGTCCAAAGAGACTAAGCAAACTATTTTCTGAGACTTCTGAAAAGCCTGGACAATTGTAACCATGGAGAGTGTGATAGGATAGTAGGAAGAAATTCCATGGTATGGGAGTTTGAACAGGGCTTCGAAGGAGCCCACTGTCTAATCATCTACCAAATCTATTAAATCTACATAAGCATCTACCTAATCTACAAAATTTCCAAAAACTTTTGAAAAACATTCTTGAATGTAACTATGTGGTATCTAAAAGTCATCCAGCTCAAGTAGAAGGCAATGGGAGTTGCCTCAGTCAAAATTAATTTCTTTAAATAGGTTTTAGTGCAAAAAAACTTGAACCTTAGTAAAAACTCAAATTTGAACGCTGATCTCAAAAAAAAAATTCAATAGGCCATTTCAAATCCAGTATGGATCACAATGCACATCTGACTTTATATTAATATCTCTTGTGTGTAGTTATGTGATTCACTCTGTATTCAGCATATCTTAATTATACATATCAAAACAATAAAAAAACAAACTATAATTATAGGCGTAATTGCTTAGCTGTTTTGATTTGCTCGATTATTCCATAGCAGGCTCAGCCTAATGCACACACTAAACTCAAATAAACCCGTTGCATGGATAATACATTTAAGGCCATCTCCAACAATACTTCTCACGGTATAGACTCCAGTGCACGTCTCGTGCTTTTTCATTTGCAAAGAGAATCTTAAGCTGCAGGGTCCGCAAATCAAAATCCTGCACAGTGGTATATAAATGGCTCAGCATCTTCAATTCCTATTTTGGATGTTAAAAAGAGGAAGAGTTGATTTGGCACTGGGCATCCATATGATCTCTCCTGCATGACTAAGAAACCTTACTTTTTTTGCACTGTGCTGCAGTTAAGGCGGCTCCTGAATGCCAGAGATAAATGTTTTTTTTTTGTGTCTCGTGACTAACCGCTCGCAGAGGTGGGAAGCAGAATAGAGAAAGCTATTATTTCGACAGATGTATTGAAGCCCAAGTAGAAAGCAGGTAGAATTAATTAACAAAATAGGTTCTTATCCCTTGGAGTTCTGTGGGATTAGACTTCCTATAAATGGGCAATTAGACTAAATAGTGTCTCACTGTTATTTTATTCTTCCTTCTAACTAAACAGTATATTATTTATTCATACAGTTAACATAAGGCACAGCAGAGTGACCAATAGTTATGCCTTTTAACAGACATAACAAAAATAAATGTTATGTTACAGCCCCGTTGTATCCCCCTACATGTAACATATATGCGGCAGTGCATCTGGTTTATTCCTCCATTGTGACATCACGCCTACACCTGTACTGTTCTGAGCCCTTTCTAAATATATTAAACAATTACAGGTATGGGACCTGTTATCCAGAATACTTGGGACTTGGGGTTTTTCTAGATAATGGATATTTCCATAATTTGGATTAAGACAGAAATATTGCTCATATAGCAAATGCACATTTTCACATTTGAAATGACTCTAAATCTACTGAAACAGATTAATGTACAGGTATGGGATTGATTATCCAGATACCCCTTATCTAGAAAGCTCTGAATTCATGACAGCATGAAATAGAGCTGATCCTAAGAGTATGCACTTGAATCCACAAAAGCGACATATCAAAGTAATAGCTCGCTATTGGTAGGGAGATGTTGAGTTTAACAATGTTCACACTGTGTTGTTGTTTTTATTAGAGCTGAAGGGTTTCCCATCAGTGTTTATGTGTTGTACACATCACAATACTCAAGCTACAAATTACATTTAACCTTATCCAGTCCAACTTTTTTTACAGGTAGACACACAAAAAACAATAACAATAAGCACTCAAGCACAAGCAAAATAACTGTTATTGTTTAACTATAAGTAGCCATCGGCAAAAATTCAGATAGTTGTGCTTCAGCTCCACACTTATGGAATCATTAAACTGCTGCCAAAGGATTATTAAAAAGCTTACAGCCCAGTGACATGGAATGTAGCAGCTGTAGGTAGCCATAGAGTGGAGGTTTTCAGGTTTGTGAGGTATGTTCAGTCCACAAACCACATAATTGGCGTACCTAATCATTGTCACAATGGCCAATGTCATATGGTGTTCAACCTAGATATTATTCTCATGGTGTACTGGCAAGGCCCCCATGTGATACATCCCCTATAGCTTGTCCAAGGGAGTCTGAGATTGTCTACTATTGTAGCACCCCATCTTCTAGATCTGCAGTAGCTAGTTATTGTCTTTCTCCCTTAACTTAGTAGACTTGTTTACCTTCAAACTGATAATGGATTCAGTACAATTTAGTCTAACTTGCTTCCTCATACACACGCACTATAAAGTTATATGTCACAAAACGGACATCTGGCTGACAGAATTGCCTTGCACGGCTTCAGAACTCTCGTACAGTAGGTGCCAGAGGGTACTTATGAAATAGCAGTGTTTAGTTTAGAAGCTATGACCTTAACGGCCTGTTCACTTGAATGGATGAAAATGTCTTGCCAATGATCCTAAGGTGATGAGTAAAATAAGTGACTGTAAGATTGCAGTAGCTCATAGGTCTCCTGATAGAGCCATTAAACGGAACGCACAGGCACTGGAGCAGGGATCTTCTCTGTCCAGCTGCTGGTGGCTGCTGGGAGGTTTTAACTGGCACAAACCAATGACAGATACAAATCCAGACACCAGTGAAAAGCCTATGATATGTCTGTTAGCTATTGAATAGTTAAGATATGACAATCGGTTCTGAAAAAAAGAACAAAATTGTTTTTGTACCTTTTATTAGACATTCCAGGCATTTATATTACCATACCTTAGTGATATAACATTTCCCATTAGTATAGTGACCCTATATTGTGGCTGTTTCTCAATATATCAATGTTGTACTCAGCAGTGTTCATCATCCACCTTTGTCTAATAGCTTGATTTTGATGTGCTTCCTATGTTTTAGGGCTATTTTTTTTTTGTTTGGTCCTTTTGTTTCTGTTCATTGTTTTTGGTTTCTGCTGTGATTCTGGTTTGAAACTGTGTATGTATTTATTTGGGTTTGGATCAAGTCCTGGATTTTTTGGGGGTTTACTAATTGAGTAAGTAGGCTCACACTTTACTCTAGTGCTCTGATATACTGTGCAAACTTTCCCCATGATTACCAAACTAACATATCTAGGATTCTAGGAGTTTACTGTGGTCAGATATTACAGAGTATAAACCTTCATTGCAGTGGACTCCATGGACATGACGTTGACTCCATTTGATAAGGCACTTTGTCAAAGTATGGGTTGGTCCAACATTATTGAGCCTCCAACCATACAATAAGAAAAGCCAAAGTAATGAAGGTGTGTGAAGTGCCTTGACTACTCTTTCTATGCTATGCATCCAAAAATGTTCATGTTTGCAAATAAGAACCCAACATGTGATTGCAGGGCAAGACAGTAATACAGGTCTGACCCAGAGCAGGTTAACTTTTGTTTACACAGTAAATACCAAGGAAATGTTTATTTTGAACCTCACCGAAATGACAAGTATGCAAGAACCTATCGTAACCTCAGGCAGTCTTACTTATTAGCATATTACAAGGTATATTTAACTGGCATTTCCTGTGCTTCTGGGTTTTTTTCTGTTCTTTTTTGTGCTGTATTTGGAAGATTCGTACATTTAAAAAAAATTGTAGTCTCAGTTGACATCTGAGAGGTTTTATTTCTGTACAGCATAATATTGCTATTGTGGCTATGTTAAGTTAGGCAGTCTCACTAAGTGAAGCAGAGTCATAAATGCCTCATGAGGGTAGAACTCCATTTGGAAACAGTATAAAGCATTTGCTCTGTGTGTATGTACAGTACATTCGTTCAGGGAGAGATTTGTCGTTATTGTTTTTAACAGGACAATTCCTTGGACTTAACCATAGGTTAAACGGTTTTGAAGGGAATACTAATCACTTGAGCAAAAATGCAAAGCAAATGATTATATTAGGGCTGTAGATGGTTACCAGGAAAAAACAATACATAAAATTGTGCAAGTCACAAATTTATAACCATTGATTTTTACTTAGTAGCAGTTTCTTACTCTACTTTTGGTTCAGCAAATAATATTTACTCTGACCGTCAGGATGCATTGAATGCTTTTTTTTTTAGAATGTTTGGATGGAAAAAATAATTTCTGCACTGATGGCAAGTTTCAAGAATCCATACAGTTCCAGATGTCCCAGTAAATGAAAATAATGTTATCCTAGTTTTCACCCTATCTGCATATAATTAGTAAAATCTTCCATGCAACTGTTTTTTCTTTAGCATTTTAATGGCTTTGGTGATCAGATAAGTGTACCCGGAGGAAAGAAATACATCAGTGACTGCTCGCTAATAGAAATTTAAATTAATAGGTACCGAATCTGTTGGAGGGCCTCTCCAGTTTCTGTAAAAGTTACAAAGTTATATTGTTTTTAATTAATTTCATTGTTTTTCCTTTTGTTTATATTTCTTAATGTGGTCAGTCAGTCTAAAAATCCTCTTATAAAAGAAGAGGTGATATGGTCAAAGGGTGTGAACAGTAGATGGTTATGGCAAAGCATGGCCAGAGCAGTAGGAAGCTATGGGGCACATACTGTGGCCTACAGTATCCAGTTGCATTTTTAGCCATAATTATCTGGACACTCAATAAAAATGAAATGTTGTAACACTGCTTTGTTCCTGAATGTCAACACAAGTAATATTAGTAGAAATCATGGGTGATTAATGCCATGAGCACCTCTTGAGTGCTGAATGGTGTTTCACCATGTGGCAGTCTGACAGAAAAGTATAGGCTTGGAAAAATCAATGAGAACACTATGGGTCTCATTTATAAACATGGGGCAAATCTGCACCTGGGCAGTAACCCATAGCAACCAATCAAAGGTTTGCTTTCATTGTTCAACTTGCAGCTGGCTGAAAAAAGTCAGCCACTGATTGGTTGCGATGGGTTACTCCCCAGGTGCAAATTAGCCCAGTGTTTATAAATGAGCCTCTATCTGTCTAAATGTATAATATTGATGGTAATAGTGGAGGAAAATAATGGTGTAGGGATGTTTCCATGGTTTGGGATAAAATTACTGCTGGTTCTATGGCAGCACAAGTTAAGGCTTCATCATAAAGTGACATTATTCAAAATGCCAAGTTTTCTTTGTGTCAACAGTTTGGGAAAGGTTGTTTAGGAATAGTCAAGCCATTTGCACAAAGCAAAGGTCCATACAAAATGGGTTTGCTGAGATGGGAGTGAAATAATTTGACTGGACTGCACCTCAAGCCAGCTGAAAGCTTAGCTGGCATGAATTGGAGTTGGCAAATTTTACCAACAAAAATGTAATTCTAAAGGAAAGCCTTAATTACTCTTTTTGTTAACAGACAATCCCCTAGAATAATTGGACAGCTAAATCGGGTCCTAAGTTCCAGTTGGGAGGAGAAAATATTTCCTGATCCTATGTAAAGGTGTGCTCTTGGCAGTTCCATAACTGGTCATGAGGGGGGGAGTGTTCTCTGGCATAACAGGAATGCCACCAGGGCAGGAAATGGAAGCATATTAGAGTTTAAGGTAAGCCTAGACAAAGAAGTTAGTTGTATGGATATCTCTTTTTATAGCTTGTTCTAGGGGTAAGAGCTAGGTTTTTCGTATTTAGCAAGCAACGAGATGCTCCTACGAAAAAAGAGGAAGTCCTGGGTGTACAACCCTCAGATTAGAAATCCAAGTGTACATACCTGATGTGCACTTAAAGGGCCTGATATTGTGGTCAGGCCTGGATTTTTGGAGAGGCCACCTAGGCCCGGGCCTAGGGTGGCAGGATCTTAGGGGGCGGCATGGTGCCCAACCACACCCACATTGGTTCAGAAATTTTAATATCCTGTGTGCCTATTCCCATTGCTCCATCCTGATGATGAAAATTTGAGCAAATAAAAGGGAGGGGACAGGGGCGACAAACGACAGCAGACCAAGGGGCGCCCGTTATCTAAATCCGGCCCTGATAATGGTTGGACATTTGCAAGTTGTTTATCCTCAGACTGGTTACTGGCTACTGGTTACTGATCAGATGTTTCATTCCTGCAACAACAATACTTCCAAGTCACCTATTACTTTACTACTGACCTTTAGGAATATTTATAACTAATTGGCACACTTACTAAAGATCATTTGACAACTTGAAAGCCAGTAGTAGTGAGATATTCTGGTCATTATTAGTTTGTGAGCAAATAGTTTTTTTGAACATACGCAATAGATGTAATAAAATTTTGCATTTGCATACCATTTTTTGCCACAAAATATTTAAAGAAACTCCAGAGCAGATGCAATTAACATTCACAATGCAATTGTGCAAATTTTTATTCTCAAACTTTGTGAATTTTATTACATTTCCCCTTTAGAGTTATTAAATAGTGTTAAGGTTTAGCACTCCTTATCACCCAGTGCTCCAAGTACTCCCTGTTCCTATATCTAATTTCCTTTATATTTGTAGCAAAGACCAACATGCTAGCTGGCATCTGTGAAGGTCTGCTTGTCAGCTCCTTTATTAGCTCAACATAGCAAAGATTTCAGCTGTGAGTTGACATTAAGAGGCATTTGTTGAAAATGAATTTCACAGCATTGCTTTTGCTGGCTAATGTGATGCAGTGGATTATATATATAATAAGAAATAATAGTTACAATAAAAATTAAACCATGAAAATGATGACAAGAAACTCAATCTAAATGAAACATCATGAATACATAAATAAAAAGTTACCAGACATTGCAGCAAGAGGTACACAGATGGGGTGCTTACAAAGAAATATTTGCCATATTCATAACTTTTACTTTTTCATTTAATTTTCATTAAGATTAAATGCTGCCACAATTGCCACAGTTGCTACAGTCGTATAATGTGAGACAATGTTTATGCTGTTGTACCCACTGATCCGTGGGCCAGTAGTGGGAATGTTCAGTATGTCAGGCAGCAAGACAGCAGGTCCCCAATATTAGGTACAGTATATGGAGACCTCTAGGAGGCAGCTGTGGAGATCTTTCCAGTCAATTTCTAGTTCAATTCTCTACCAGACACAACAAAACAAATTTACATGTTAAATATTCAATTTGAGCTACAGTATGATCAACCCATGATATACTATTTATTGCCTGCTTTATTCATTAGCATTCATTCATTGCCCTAAGTGTAATGGAATCTTCAAAATAGTGGCCATCTGCTATTCTTCTTTCATTAGTTATTTAGCTGATCAGCCTTTACAGAGAAGAGGTGGAAAGCGTAAGCTAAAATTACCATTTGCCCAAATAGACTAGCACAAGAATAACATTTCAGCCCTTGGTCACTTCTTTTAGTTCTGAACCAAGTGCAGTACGCCAAACATTATTATCAGATCTACAATATTGTATTATATGGGATTTTCAAATTCTCCCTGTGCCTGTCATTGTGCTTTTTAGGAGAAAGATGGAAAGATAAACTGCCCATGTGCCCAAATAGCCAGGTTCTTTCTTTTACCAACATCTGCTTCCTATGTGTATCATTGTGCTATTTATGTGTATATCTATTACATATAGGAAATATGAGTTCAAGAATGTGTCAGAAAATATTAAACCAGTTGGTAAGGTATTGGTTGATTGATAAACATATAGGCAACTCTGTATATAGATGCTAATATTACTATCTGGATCACCATGTCCCACCATATTACTCCAATTAAACATGTAAGTATGTGCCATCAGCAGATATAAAGAAATCTATGTTCCATGGATGAAAAGTATAGTCTAGACATGGATTTGCTGGCGGCATTCTAATCTGAGATCCAATTTAGAAACAGTGTACCTCTCTTCCCAGTTAATATCAAATATAATAAATTGGAGATAATGATATAAATATGGATATTAGGGTGTAAATATTATACCATGAGTTCATTTTAGAACGTAAGTTATGCAGTATATAGGAGGCAGACCATCACTGGTTTATTTATCATGTCTGTTTTAGAAAGCAATCATCTTAATTCTAGTAGAAACAGATTCTGCATCACAGAAAGAATTGCCGTAGCCTCTGCTTGTCTCCTCCAGCTATCTGATCCCAGCTGACCTCTCAATATTAAATTCATATCCTAATCTTCTCCTAGAACACCAACAATACTTGATTTGCTCAAATCATAGTTATCTATCAAAACGTTGACAACAGCAGCAACTTATCTTAAATTTGCCGATGTATCAGTCTTCAGCAAGTCAGCAATGAATTCTATCTCTGTGCCAAGTTCTGTTTGGCATCCTGAAATACATTTTTTTCTTCAAGGATTGGATGCTTGCTACCAAATGTATTGCCTTAAATATCCCCACATGCCTTTTCATAAAGGAGAGCTTCCCTCCACTTGTCCAAATGTGTTTATTGTTTTCCCTCGAAATCTATACCTGTGTAAATGATCATATAAAATATGGTTATTTTAAAAAGAGACTTCCTTGTGCTAAGTGAATAAATGTTAGTCTTTGTACGAGAAGTTTTATGTGCCAGCATAGGGGATAGGAAGTGTGCCAGTTGTTACAGAATCTTATCTGACATAAGAAAGTACATATCGTTCTAAGGGTGAGGGATTAACACGTACTAAATCAAATCTTGTCAAACTGTAATTTATAACATTGGTAGAGTTAAACCAGGGCCCTCAAGTGAATAACCTTCCTAAAACTTCAGTCCATGTTGAATAAATCAGGTATCTAAATTTACACATCTTTCCTGACTACTAGTCCAGTGCAGGATCTATAATTATCAATCATATGCAGTACCCGGTGATCTCAATAGCAAGCCTGTATTTTGCAAACTATATCTACAAAGTGGAAAACAGTTTGATCCACACTGCAGTGTGATACTCAAGGAGAATCTGAAATTGCAATTCCAATAAAGTAGCTAAGTAGTAGCTAAGTTTGCAGATTGGGCAAGAGGTGGTGGTTTGCATAGTGTAAAGCATGTTTGCTTATATAATTTTCCCTTGTAGATCCATTCAAACACCAATCCCCATAATTCATTTTAGAGGCACAAGATTGTTGAAGTCAATTGTTGGATACAATAATGTTTGCAAGCACATGGCAGGATGAGTTAAGTGCCAGTTCAAATATAAAGCCTTTATTATGTTTGTTGAAGGAAGTTCATTGATGTTTGTAAAGAGTGCTTATCCCCCCAAGCCTTCTTTAATATCTTCTTTAAATGTTGCCATACAAGCCCTTAACTGACTTTGAAGGGATCCTGTCACAGTTTTTTCAAAATGCATCAGTTAATAGTGCTGGTCCATCAGAAACCTGCATTGAAATCCATTTTTTAAAAGAGCAAACATATTTGTTTTTAGATTTAGTTTTGAAATCTTACATGGGGATATACATATTTTCTGTTTCCCAGGTGCCCCAAGTCACTCTTTACTGCTGTACAAAATATAATATATTGCACCAATTTTGAAGGGAATTATTGCCCCATTCTTTAGTTCTTTGAAGAATAGGAGGTGGAAATTTATTTCACAGTGTATGCTCCAGAACAGTGGTTCTCAACCTTCCTAATGCTGCAACCCTTTAATACAGTTCCTCATGTTGTGGTGACGCCCAACCATAAAATATCCTCTCTCGTTGCCAGCCCAGAGAGGATTGTTAGGAAAGTACAGGAGACAGCGTGGCTGCATAAATATAGAAAGTTGTAGTGCAACTGGCTTCCCTACACAGGTTACTGAACTACAACTCCCAGCACCCAGAGAGCTACAACCTTGGCCCAGGGCTAGTGGGGAGAGAGATGAACCTGCTCATGGAACCCCTTAAGTGACCCCTGTGAAAGGGGTCACGATCCCCAGGTTGAGAACCACTGCTCCAGACCGTCTCATCATTTTTAAATACTGTTTTGATTAGATCTGGTGATTGAGAAAGTCATGGGAAGTTCCTGCCTAAATAATGGCATTCATGAACTCCTCTCAACTTTTTTTAGGTGTGTGAAAGAGGGCATTATCATACTGGAATAAGAGAACATCATGAGATAACAGCATTTGCACCATAGCATGCACCTGGTTCTGTAAAATTAATTCATATCTCTCTGATGCCCATGAAGTGAAAGCATGACATCCCTGAGATGTCTGTCAATACCTTGCTAAATTCACTTCTATGCAGTGGAGTAACTACTCCCTGGTGCGCCCCGGTACATGATGGGCACCTGGGCCCCCTGTCGAGCCCTTACCTCTATAAATCCCATTCTGGAGTGTTGATGGCATGTGTGCTGTAAAATTTCCCCCTAGATAACCCCCTGCTATAACCATTATCGCTGCTCTGATGGGCCCCAAGGGGTGGGGGCCCTTGTGCAATTACACCCTCTGCAACCCTGGTAGTTACGCCACTGCTTCTATGTTTAAAGTTGTGAAAAAACATGATTTGGTTTTCTCCAAATATAGCATAAACATCTTCATATAGTAAAGAGCTAGAAGAACTTAACAAAAGTTCAACTCAATGTACACTTTTGGTTAAGACTGGGTGATAAAGGTACTGATGCAATTTTGTGGTGATTTTTAGCATATAGTTTAATGGTATTTATTATCACTTAATTTGTTATTTGTATTTCTAGCCCTATTGTTGAGCTTCAGTCCTTGATAGCAGTCACAACCCATAAGCTCGTTAGGTACAGGAACGCTATACTTTAAACTTCTTGGGGAGTCAGCTTTCAAAGTCATAGGGGCCAATTCACTAAGATGCGCAAATTCACTTGCGTTGGCTTCGCTAGCGTTCGCCGCACTTTGCCAGGTGAATTTTCGCCAGCGCTACGCAAATTCACTAAAGTGTGAATTTAAGCTCAGGTTGGCGAACGGTAGCGTAGTTGTGCTAGTGTTACTTCGCTAGGCAGAGCGCTGTTATGCTAGCGAAGCCTTAACTTATAAATGAAGTATATGTTACAGCCACTACATTCCACTACACAAGCCCAAAAAACCTTTAATAAATTATATAAAGTTGTCCTATTGCCCTACATGTGCCCCCTGTATAGTTGAGTTGCCATATGTTAGGAAAAGGAGGGTAACGCCCCAAAAAAATTATCAATCTTTTTCAGACTATCACCCGCCTATGCTAAAATACGCCAGCGTTTTTTGGGACTTAGAAAAAATTTGACATATCTATTGTATTGAACGTCGCCTGGTCTGACCAGGTGAAGTAACTTCTAGCGTAAGTGCTAACGTTGAGGAAAATGTTCATCTTAGTGAATTTGCGAAGTTACAATACTTCATCAGTGCGCAACTTCGCCTGGTGTAAGGGTGCGAAGTTGCGCAAGTCTCTCTACTTCGCTAGCGAAAATTCGCCAGAGTCCGTGTTAGTGAATTTGCGAAGTTGCAAAATGACGTCACGCTGGTGAATTAGTGCTAGCGTTAGAAACTTTGCGCTTTAGTGAATCTGCCCCATACTGAGAGGCATTATTAGAGAGAATCAAATATAAATAAGGTGCAAAACCTGAATATCTGGAGAAGTTGTCTTACAATGGGGCACAGTAGTATGTGTGAAGCACCTTCACCAAAGCAGTACATCAACATTATTCTAAGGAACGTCATATCTTTATTATGGCTAATTAAACCAGTATACAGTATAGGCTCATATTACCTAACTAAGACTCAGACATGTTTCTCATAATATTAGTTGTGTTCACAATACAAAGCTCCAAAAACATCTCATAAAGTCAGCTTGGAAAACAGACGCATATTGGTTGTGAGAGAATATAATTGCTTGGGTTGATATTGAGAGAAAGACAGCTGTTTTATCTGTTAATTCAGTTTATTTTGCATAACTTCAGATACCTCAGCATCTCTTGGTAATATTCATAAACATATTTATAAAATTGACAAGAAGTACTTTGTTGTAATGGTCCTCCATATCATGTTGGCATCTAACAGCACAGCATGAGACCATTCAGTCATCAGCAGGGAATTGTACTTTATGATATGACATTTAGTAAAGGACTGTTGTTCAGAAAGTATCCCAGCAGGTAGAATGCATATTGCTGGCTCACCCATATACTGTATATTGACACTTTGCCTATTTAGGATTTCCCACAATGCCATCTGGATGTGCCACATAGCATTCATGCAAAATTACTGTGTATAGGAGAAACCACTGCACTACTGAAGTGGAGGAGCAGAGGCACATTTAAAGTAATTCAAGTGATGAGACACCTCAGTAAATTACTTACAAATCATGAGTGATTTCACAGAATCCATGTCCTGGTTTCACCAGGTTGGAGACCTGGACAAAGGTATAAGGCAAAAAAAAATGGAATATATAAAGGCAGAGAATTGGGCAAGAAGAGGCAATCCTGGCATCAAAATAGTTATACAAAGGATATATTATACAAAGGATGATTTACAGTCAACAAATGTCACTTTGTTTAATATAACTACTGATGGGCGAATCTATACCGGTTTGCTTCGCCGAAAAATGTGCGAATTTCCAGCAAAATTCGTGAATTGGCGAAAAATTCGCGAAACGAGTCACGTTGCGTCGTTTTTGCAGAGTCGCGTAATTTTTTACTTGTCGCTTCATTTTTGTAGCGCGACTCGTTTTTTTAGCTGGCGAATTTATAACAGTTCTCAGTTGACCATGCCTACAGTGATGGCCCAACTCCCAATATTGTAATATTTGGGCTAAACTGCCAGGTCACAGGTGAACCCTACTATCTATTCTACCAACTTACCAAAATCTAATAATTAATCATCTCAAATGAAATATACAACTATCACTTATTTTAGATTTATAGATTAAGGTTCATACTTATAAAAGATTCATTTTTCTGTATCACTTTGTATATAGTATTTCACCTTGTGAAAAGCTGAAGTTATAAAATTTCCAAAGCAAGTGCAAAGTGCAAAGATTTCAGTAACTTGCCAAAAATGACATTGTAACAATGCTTTATATAAGGAAAAAGAATAATAGCAGTGACGTACTTTGTAAAACAACTGAATGGCTGATGCTTAAAAATAACTTAAGCTGGCCATACATGGGCAGATGTAAGGCCAATTAGGTTCCTTTAGACCAGGCGTTCTCAAACTTTTTAAACAGGGGGCCAGTGCACAGTCTCTCAGACTGTTGGGGGGCCAGTCTATAGTTTGAGAAAAAATGGATGAATTTCCATGCACGCTGCATGTCTTATTTGTAGGGAAAAAAAGGTTTAAAATAAATTGGTTTTCGGCAGGCTCGGCTCCTACTTCAGTGCAACTCGGCTCCTACTGCACTGCAAATCGGCTCCTCCTTCTCTGACTTTTGTGGGTATATCAAAAGAAAGATGTGCTCTTTTGGTGATGTCACCAGACAAGCACATCTTATAGAGCAGGGATCTGCAACCTTGGCTCTCCAGTTGTTAAGGAACTACAAGTCCCACAATGCATTCGCCTTTATGAATCATGACAGACTCCTTCATTGCATTGTGGGACTTGTAGTTCCTTAACAGCTGGAGAGCCAAGGTTGCAGATCCCTGTTATAGAGTATGGCCACCTTTACTCTGGTCACATTTTGGTGCTGTCATTATATACAGTACAGTTGAATCTTACATAGTTTGCGCCCAGTAAATGCTACCTGTGAATAGATTGCTATTGGTCACTTGACCTGGTGCAATTTTTGTTACTCTTACTTTTGCAGATAGTAGTGCAGTCAGCATACTATTCATGCCAATGGATAAAAAAAAAACTGTAGTGGTTGTTGTTGTTAGTTGTTGTACAAGTGCTTTAATTAAAATGTCATTTTCTGTATGCGTGAAAAATTTTGTATATATTTGTGATATGATGACACTATAATGAGCTTATTTAGAAAAATTTATGTTTTAGAGGTTTTTTCTACTTCAAATAAACTCACAATTAAAAAAAATTAATGTTTGCTTATTTATTTAAAAAAACAGAATTTAATAAACTTGATTGAATACAATCATGGAAAAAAAACTTTATTTTTGTTTGTTTTTAAGAGCAAAAAACTTGAAAAGCTCAAAAATCTCAAATTTAAAAATGGCTTGAATTTTGCCTAAGACAACTCCCACTGACTTTTACATGAACTCACAAGTAATGATGAGTGAATTTTTTCATCAGGCATGGTTTAGATGCAAAATTTCTCACTTCACCAACTGCAAATTTGTTCTTGGAACAGCAAAAGATGTCTCCTTGACAAAGAAGTTACAAAAAGTCGCCACAATAAATTAGACCATTGGAGTGAGAGAAAATTGTTGTGTGCGTAAGAAATTGTCAAACATAAAAAAGATTTTGAAGCCTATTGACTTTAATGTGTTTTGCAAATTTTGGCATTTTGCTAATTTTTTGCTGTTTCACAACCAAATGGAACAGCCTCACTCATCACTACTCACAAGCTTTTAGATGTAATTTTACATTCAAGTTTTTTGTTTCACAAATACAGAACATATGAGATATTTGAAAATATAATAATAGTTCTTGTTGAAAAAAAATGGAATCATGGTAAAAAATTTAATCTGAACATTGATAAATCAGCCCATTAAAGGACAAGGAAACCCTAAAAATTAATAGGACTAAAAATGCCATGTTTTATATAGTGAACTTATTGCACCAGCCTAAAGTTTCAGCTTGTCAATAGCAGCAATGATCCAGGACTTGAAACTTGTCACAGGGGGTCACCATCTTGGAAAGTGTCTGTGACACTCACATGCTCAGTGGGCTCTGAGCAGCTGTAGAGAAGCTAAGCTTAGGGGTAATTACAAATGATCAAGCAGAAAATGAGGTTGGCCTGTCATACAAGCTGATGCCATATGGCTGATGATTACATTCCAATGCTATTTGCAGTGGTATCTGTGCTGCCATGCAGTAATTATCCATATTAATTACTAATCAGCCTTATACCATGAGAGTTATATTCCATGTGTACTGTATATTTTGAAGTCTGTCCCTAAGCTCAATAACTGACAAACACACAGAGTATGTCCATTGAATCAGCAGAAAAGAAGATGGGGAGCTACTGGGGCATCTTTGGAGACACAGATCTTTACTGTGATTGCCTTGGGCTGGCACAAAACATAATGTTCAACATTTCTACCTAATTCTTTAGTTTAACTTTCCTTGTCCTTTAATGACTGTCAATGCAATTTTCTTAAATTTAGGTGGGGGTTCTAGAGCTTTCACCTTTTTGAATGGGCTGAATAAATAAAAGAATCTAGTGGCAAACAGCATTTCTAGATTAGTGACATTAGGGTAAGTATCAATCTGGCATTATGGGAAAATCATACCTGTCTGTACAAAGATTATAAATATGATTTCATTCCTTATTCAGCCAGTTCACTTGTTAGATGTTGCGTATTTATTAGTTAACTATAATCTGCTTTCCTCTAATCCTTATTGTGAGACCATATTTGGCTGGTTTATACTGGGGAAGCTTTTGCTGCCATGGAAATGCTTGTGGCGAGCCTCGTTTGCATGTACTTGGATCAATCGTTGACCGGCTTTGTGCAAAATGGCTTAGGGCTTTAGATTCATACAAGTGTCTAATAGCTTGTTTTTATTTCCAGTATGGTTTCTTTTCTGTTCCTTTTTTTTTTCCAGAAGAAAACATGAGAAAAATAAAACCTGGAAATGGGAAATTAGGTTGCATGCCAAATGGGAGGAGAGGCAACAGCTTGGGCTGATTTGGCAATCTGTAGAAAGTGAAAAAAACACTTGAATTCAATGTACTGTATCTAATATGCAAATACATGTTTACATTTAACTGATAGCTATTTTTAGGAGAAGAGTGTGATCTGCTAATGTGTTTATTAGCATGTTTTTCCCTGGAATATTAATCAAAATGCAAAATCAAAAGCAAGAGGCTCCTTCAGAAGCAGAGGAGTTAATGGTCTTTTCTGAATAAACTGGGATCACCAACAGATGATCTGGCAGAGATTTTGCCTCTTACTAATCATCAGTTATGTAATCAAAGACCTTAATCTTAGCAACAAGTTATTAATAAAGGCAAGTTCAAAATGCTGGGCAGCAGATTTTGTGTGCGCTTACACAGTAGAGCTTACAGGAACCAGGGGAACTGGGTTTAGATCTATAGCTGAACTTTTAGAATAACAACAACAATAATAATAATAATAATAAAGGTATTTTACTCACAAAGCTGATTTTGATTTGAAAGATGTCAGCAGCAATGTAATTAAAATTCTTTGGTTTGCTTTTAACTAGTGATGGGGAAATTTATTCGCCAGAGGCGAATTCGCGGCGAATTCCCACGATTCCCGCCACTCGCCAGCGAAAATGCGCAAAAAAAAATTTGACGAAAACGACGCGCGTTGTAAACTATATATATATATATATATATATATATATAGTTCCAGATGTGGTGCACTCCAATTAAAGCCTGGGTGCTGTCATATGAAGTGTAGATAATCCTTTTCCAAAGAATGACGCACTCCAGGACTTCATAGTAGAATCAACCAAGGTGAAATTTATTTGTCAACATATATATATATATATATTATCCAGAAAGTTCTGAATTACGGAAAGGCCATCTCCCATAGACTCCATTATAATCAAATAATCCAAATTTTTAAAAATTATTTCCTTTTTCTCTGTAATAATAAAACTTGATCCAAACTAAGATAGAATTAATCCTTATTGGAAGCAAAACCAGCCTATTGGGTTTTTTTTTATGTTTACGTGATTTTTGAGTAGTCTTATGGTGTGACGATCCAAATTATGGAAAGATCTTTTATAAGGAGAACTGACCAACTAGTTGGGGTTTTGAACCCAAAAACTGCTGTTGAGTATCATGTGTAAATAATGGAGTCTAATAAATGTTTGCCGATATAGAAATTTTTCTGTGAAAAGAGAATTATACAGTAGGTTTTAATTAGTCATTTGGTTTTAGCTTGGAGTAAACATTGCTATCTCAGTGCATAATGTTCCCTGAGCTCCTTTCTTATATTACATTGCACATCATTTAATGCTTTGTCCTTTGATCCCTGAGCTCCTCCCTTCTAATGCATTTCACAACTGATGAAACATCCAATGACGTGAAACGCGTTAGGAAGGAGGGGCTTGGGGACAATGAAACACTGAGGCACATCTATCCTTTTGGCATGGGTCTTTTGTTTTTTAAATAATAGATAGATCTATGTTTGTTTTGTGTACCAATTAAAGTTTCAGGTGTGATACTGCTTCTACTTGTAAATATTGTTTATTTGAGGTCCAGGGCAGTATTCACACGTGTATTAGATGCCTTAATTCTAAGTACTTAAAACTGATCAATGTAAAAATTAGGTTACTCTCTGTTTAGTCTTTGTGAGGTACATAATTAGATTAGTGCACAGATAATCCTCCTGTCTAAGACTATGGCCAGACAGGGCCGAAATCAGCCGGCCGAAATCCACAGGCTGATTTCAGCTCACTGCCAGCAGAATCTTCTATTGTTTGGAAGCCTTGTGTCGGCTCCAGTGTGAAAGCAGCTCCATGAAGTCAATGCTGAAACATAAAGCTGTAAAGCATCCATACACAATGTTATGGTTTTCTTCAGGCCAAGAAATAGAAATTGTCTGACCAGGACATTCCCATGAATGGTCAAAACATTAATCTTTTATTTCACACAATGGCCCAATGTATTTGAGAGCAAGATTGCAGAACAAAAATTATCTGAAATTCTTACAGATTCCAAGAATATGCGTCCTACAGGAGTATAATTAATTAAAAAGTAAAAAGCAACCCCCCCTGTAAGTCTCCAAAAATATTATCTATTTCGAAATGTTAGAAGTATTATTGACTGATATTACAAACCTAAGGACTGGTGCTCATCAAATAATTATTATCACAATAATTTCTAGTGAGATGGACTTTTATGGGACCTCAGTAGTTTTGTATATGAGTTTTTCAGGGTTTTTACACTTGATAAATCTCAAATTTTTGGAGTTTTATAGAAATACAGAAAAACATACATTTTTAGAAATGTTAATGTTAGTAAATAGGCCCCATAGTTTCATTCAATAATTCTTAGAAAATTTCCAACTATGGAATATTAGTGAAGTTCTACAAAGGGTTGCTGTTTTCTCTTTAACAGCAACCCATCTACCATCCATACTTCCTCCAGCTTCCTCCATAGTCAAAAAAATGAGTAGGTCAACCATATTTTCAGTCCATGAAGACAAATAGTGATCCGGTGGGATCGTATGACAGTCTGTCCAAGCTGTCAGATTGGTGAGATGCAGATGCCAAACTACAGTTTATTTGTACATCTATGGCCACCTTTTAGTAATAACAAGATTGGGGCAAATTTTCACCAGGTGAATTTTTCCTGGCGTTTTGCAAATGTATTCGCTGGCGGTGAATCGCGCAAATGCACCCATCATTAATCACTATGATTCATTCTTTACTAACAAAAAAATCTTACTTCACTCATCATAAAAATATTTTTTCATCTATTTGTATAATTATCATTTCAAATACAAATGATAGCCTTTATTCTGCTTGTTTTAATACAGCATTTATAATTTCATAGTAAAATACACATTGCTAGTTTAATTAAGATTTCTTCAGGAGTGATCATTTCCACATTGATTTGTTTTTGTTTCTAGTCACAATGAGGACATTATTATGACAAATAATGTGACATATAGCCTATAATATTTCCACAACCTCATTCCACATGCTGCAAATTGGGAGAACGTTTCGTTTTCTATAATCCCAGTTTTAACCCCTTGGGACCCAAACCAGTGACATGCAAAGCAATGTTCTTCAGGCACTGATCTATGCTCCGATGATCTGAAAATCTTCATTCTAATGATCTGCTTTCATTCTTCTGCCAAGAGTTTTAGCAACATTCCAATATAAAGTATAAAGTAGCATGAAAAGAGGCTAGAACTCTAAAGTTTAATATGCCCCCTATTAGCTAATTAATCGGATGTATCAAAAATATTAGCCATAAATCTTGTTTTGAATCATCAGAAGTTCAGAATTAGAACTTTATATTAAAGGAACAGTAACACCAAAACAGAAAATGAAGGAATGACAGTATAATGTACTGTTGTCCTCCACTGGTAAAACGTGTGTCTTTGCTTCAGAAACTCAACTATAGGTTATATGGGTGCAGCCATTCCAGCACAGGATAAACAGTAGATAACAGATAGCAGGTAAGATAATGCATTATGGGCCAAAATTCTTTAAAGGAACAATAACACCAACATTTTTTAATTCTTTAAACAAATGACAATATAATTAATTATTGCCCTGCACTGGTAAAACTGGGGTGTTTGCTTCAAAAACACAACTAGCTTATATTACATTCTGTTGTGTAGCCACAGGATAGCCATTCAAGCACAGGATACACAGTAGATAACATATACGTTCTGAAGAATCCTATTGTATAATATAGAGCTTATCTGTTATCAGTATCCTGTGCATTTTCTCCTTCTTACAGCTTTGAATGGCTGCCCCATGAATACAGAGAAGCTTATTTATATAAACTATTGTAGATTCTGCAGCAAACACATCAGTTTTACCAGTGTAGCACAACCAGAGCCGGACTGGGAGGAAAAAGCCCTGGCTAAAGTATCAAAGCAGCCCATGTATTCACGCACATGCAAAGCATAATTTATATTTCCAACCCCAAGGTTAACTAGAACTAGTGTTAATTAATTAATATTTTAAGAGTCCATTACCATATAATACCCAGCAGTATTATACACCCTATGTGCTGGAACTGACCCTGACAAATATCTCACCCTATTATTCTATCTCATGGATTAGTGACCCTATACTTCCAGTATATTCAAAATTTTCCTTTTGAGCATTGATCCTCCTGCCAGCATACCTATCATAAGCATAAGGGATTGGGTATATAGCAAGCAACTCTAATATTACTAACTGAAGTTGCTCAGAAGTCCTGGTTCCTCCCATATCCCAGTATTGGCATGAGTACTAACAAATGAAGGCATCAGCTTAGCTGTGACTGGCTATTATGTACAGCTCATTTACATTTCTAAAGTGATTGGCTCATTTAGATATTAAAGACAGACCTAATTTGCATTTTTTAGGTGAGCAGCCCATTTATATTTTAAAGCAAGCAGCCCATTGGGCCTTTTACTGAACCCTCAGATTACCAGTCTGTGCCTGAGCACAACAGTATATTATGTATATTATGTGGGTTTTAAATTGTCAGCCTGATGATTGGTCCGTGGCGGGGCTAACTCAGGTGTCATTTCCTTTAAAAGGTTGTAACTGTTTGTAACCATGTGTGCCTATGATTACGTATCGGAAGATACGAAACGCGTTAGGACGCTAACTTTTTAACGTCATGGAATAAAGCTGATTTTTACCTCACCGATTGGCTGCAGGAGTGCGTGCATTTCTTTGAATTTTGCATTTTACTGAACCCTCAGATTACCAGTCTGGGCCTGAGCACAACAGTATATTATATTTTCATTACTTTAAAAGACTTTAATATTTTTGGTGCTACTGATCCTTTAAGAAATGGCCCATAGCAAAGACAAAAGATGGATACACATTGGTAGATGATATTAGCAATTTTTGGTGGTCTGACTTCTGTGTGTATGTTGGCTCCTTTTGAACTGATTTAGACATTTCGATGTAAAATTATTAGCTGAATCAATGACCCATCTGATCTGCTCACGTGACTGCCAAATGACTGCACCTGGATTTACATGGGAAGGTTTGGCCTCTCTGGACATATATATATATATATATGCACATACTTTGCACAAACCAAAATAACCTCAATATTTCATAAAAATAGGAGAAATTGTTAACCAAAAGCTTTTAGAACTTTCTAGGTTAAAGCCTTCTGTTGAAGTGTTGCGCACACCTGCTCCTGTTAGAGGAAACAAGGTAAAAGCTATATATATATAAGAACATTGTCCTAATAGACATCCTGGAGGAAAGAAATTAAGCCATCACCCCAAATCTAACCCTACTTTACTGAACACCCCATGCCTTATGATAGACCTACTTGGGTCCACAGAATGGAAATCTTAACATTACTACACCTTCTTGTCTTTCTATATCTCTTTCTCAGCAGTGGTGTGATTTTACATATAAACTGAATCAAGGGACCAAAGAAAAAAGTGGAACTAAAGAAGTGCTTTGCTTGGGTCATTGTCACTCTATCTTTTGTAAAATGTTTAGTGCTAACTCATGGAAATAGCAGTTAAAAAGCTATTGCATGCCATAAATATAAAAAATATAGTAATGCATATACACTTACACTCTTAGGGACACAAGATTTAAAGTGTGGGCGACAAGAGCAGACAAACATAACTTTGTGTATGATGTATGTTAAATATTCAGCCTACTGTAGCTTTAGCTATTTATTTTGTTGGCATGTACTTTATATTAAGCGTCAATGCCTTAGATCTTGGAGTTTTACGATTACATTTTCAGCTATAAAGTAAGACCATATCAGAGAAGAAAATGTGTTTTATTCTGTAATTGATTTTCATTTATTGAGAACTTTGTAGTTCACTTAATGGGCTTAGCTGTTTGTCAATAAATGTATGAAATTATCTTTTGCAGAATATTTTATTTGGAGATGCAATACAGCTTAAAATACAAACCCTATACTAGATATTCTAATAAAGTGATATAGTATGCGTTTTGTTGTTATTGTTTATTATTATAACAAACTAGCATTTCATCAGGAAAGTTAAACTTTTATATCTTTTTGGAGGGTGCAAACCAGAAAAAGCCCATGAAAAATCCATGTTGATAATGCCCAGGTTGGAATAAAATTTAGGACAAGGTAATTAATTAATTGTAGATAACAACCCAAGGTGGAGACAGGAAGCAGAAGTAGTGTAGATAGGCCAATGAGGTCTATATGTAATACCAAGCTATAGATCAGGGGATGATGAGTCAGGCCAAAGGTCAAGGCAGGCAGAATAAGATCATGGTCAAAAACAGGAAGAAGTCAAACCAGGAATCAATCAGTGAATAAGCAGCCAGGAAGCAAGCAAGGAAACAACTTGATAACCAAGCAAGGAGTAGAATGCTTAGCAACCTGAAATATGTTAATTTCCTGGTGTGCAGCATCAATTGCATCACAATGCACTCAAAGTCCAGAATTAAGGGAGTCAAAATAGGGAAAAGAAAAGGCCCACATATAAGAATACAAGAAGTTCTGCCCACTGAGCAACTGTGTTGCATATACTACTGTCATCTCACAATTCCTTGACCACATAAAGATGCAAAATGCAAGGTAAGGCATGGAACTCTTAGGTGACTTCTAATTTCCTTAGAACGGTTTGGGGGGGCAAACAATATTGGGGACTTTGACTGAAGAAGATACACTGGTGGTGTGGGTGAACTATTAAGAAAGAAATGGATAAAGAGTTTGCAGCTTGGAAACAATGAATACAAGTGGTCTTGCACTATAATATGCAGTGTTTGCAGTAAGAAAAGAGAGTGTGCTCTGTTGGAAGGATGGTATGAGTGTCATGTCACCCTATTTTAGTAAGGTTTTGAGTGTAGGGGAATGCCAACAGAATGCTAAGAGAGTAAAAGAAAAGTATACTGAGTGTAGACAAGTGTAGGTACAGGTATCAGTTATTATGAGAGAATAGTGAATGTGTGATCAAGAATTTTGTGTCCAGTGGGAACATGTGTTTAAGAGTGATAAGGATGGGGCTTGCACTGAATTTTGTCCTTGGGCCTCTATCTACTGCTGATCTTCACTTTAAGATACTGCCATACAGTTAACACTTTATATGAAAGCAAGCTCATTTATTAATGTATTTATATATAAAATATGAATATCTGAAGAAGCTTTACTGCAAACACCAGAAAATAGTGTGATATCAGTACTAGTCAATTATGAGGTTATTTATCATAGGGGTTTATATAATAATATTTGTTTCTACCTTTTCTTACCTTTGCTCTGTAACAGTTGTGACATCACTTAGTCTTTTATACTGTATTCAAATATATTTATATAGAGAGATTTAACACATGCATTAATTGAAGTGCAATGAGTTGTTAACCACCTTTAATAAAACTGTGGCCTTAGAGGTGAGAAATATGCAGATGGGGTAATTATTATTAATTCTACTTACATGTGAAAACCTCAAATCAAGGTGACTCGCTCTTGCAAATGTAAGAGTTATCAGTCACTAATTCTTATGCAGAGATTACTGCTGCTTTCATTCATAATGTAGTCAATGAAGGAAAATGTTCTATTGCCTCATTTAATTAAGGTCAATAAAACACTATATATGCCCTCAATTTAGTTGGAAATTAACATTTTTTCTCTTTTATTCCTAGCTTATTATAACGTACATTCTATATGCTATAACTTGTGCAGTCACCCATGAAACTAGAATCACAGTGGTTATGGATCATGTTCATACAATCCAATTGAGTTTTATGACTATAAATGTCACTGAACATCAGAAAGACTCTTTAAAGTTAGCCTATCACCACCAATAGTCATCTAGGACATATATACAAAAGGACACTACTCTATGACAGACAAAGATATGATTAATGCCACAGGTCAGAAGTAAGTAATTTTATTTCTTTATTTCCGTTTTCCTGTGTTTTATGCACTAATGCATGCACATATTTTACACTTGTTTTTGCAATATGTGTAGTGTTTTACAAGATTGCTAAATGTTGTGTTTGGTAGCTGAAGATGAGGAGGGTATATCAATGCTTTATTAGCAGGTTCATGCAGCCATTACATAACAGCAGTAAGTCTTATTTTCACTTTCAAGCTGTACAGAAAGTCCTGTGTATGCACAGTGACATCTGCAAGCCATTTGTATAAACACCACACTAAACATAACTTAAACCATAAATGGATAATTTCAAGTAGATTGGATTCTTGCATTTTATGTGTAAGCTCTTGGGACTACAGTTTACAGATTACTATTAAAGTATATTACTATTCACTGCTCATGTACAATACCCCATGCAGTGGGCAAAGTGCAAATAAAAAATGAAGACTGTAATTAGCTTTGTCTTGCATGGAGTACGGACACCTGTGGGCTGCCCCATAGACAGCTGCAATCCATTCAAGGGGAGAGGTACATAGGCATTTCCCAATAACTCCACAACTCTTCCTGTACCTTGCACATCATTCAGGTGTGAAAGGTACTGAGGAGCAGGAGGTGGAGTCTGCATGGCACGTCTATCACTGCACTTGTCACTAAGTGTCCAGAATTTCCATCTGCTGAGAAGTGCAGAAAGAAGTGCACATGGACCCAAATTCTTCATGAAGGAACACTAAGCAGTGTGCTCTTGAACCACATAGTGCGTGCTGTTGCAACACCGGGGTGAAGAAGGTTCCCAAACAAATGTTCTGTAAGTCAGTGGTAGGGTATACACAACTAATCACAAGGTCTGCAGGGCAGTATGTTTTGAGTTGAAAGGAAGTTGTGTCCCACATACTTGCAGTGTACCTGTACAATAACAATAAGATCCAAGCCTAGTGTAATGGTGGCCATACATGGGCCCATAAAAGCTGCCAACAGACCAAGTTGGCAGCTTATTGGCCCGTGTATGGGGCCCTCTGATGGGCTTCACCGATCGATATGTCGATCGGGCGGGACTAAAAATCCCATCAGATCGCGGCCGCATCTGTTCGTTAATGCGGTCCTGTGATCCGACCGCCCATCTGGCCTTTATGATCCGATCGTTGGGCCAATCGTTGGGCCCATGAACAGATCAGCCCAATATCGCCCACCTTGAGGTGGGCATATCTGGGAGAGATCCCCGATTTGGTGACCGTCAATATTCGTCATTCGAATATCGAAGTACTGACTCTTTAAAATTTTCAAATTTGATCCTTCACCACCTTAAACCTGCCAAATTGCTGTTGTGAGGTGCCTCCTATAACCTTTAAGGAGTGTTTTTGAAAATTTTTGAAATTCCAATTTTTTGGGGGGAAACAGTTTAAATCATTTGCATCGAACGATTCCAACAATTTTAATTCAATCTGTTTTTGATTGAAAAAGCACTTTTAAAATTTGTTTTTAAAAGTTTTTTAACTTCGAAATTCGACCCTTGATAAATCTGCCCCTAAAACTTTAGAAAGTCATCTTGCATATACAACAAAAACATGTGTCTTATAGACACAAATGGCACACATCAGACTTTAGGGCAAATGTGTTTTTTTGTCCACACAATTCGATAATCATAAATAAAAAAATCATGAATTAAAAATGGGGGAATCTAATAAAAGTCGATAATGGAAAAACAATTCGCAATGCGTAAAGTTATGCCTTTGTGTGAACAAATTTGCTTTGTGTGAATTTAATGTAGCTTTTGTGAACCTGGAAACTTTCGCAACCAATTCTGACAGTGGAAGACATTTGTGAATTTTATAGTTTGCACCAATATGCAGTAAATGTATTAAAACTTCTTACTGAATAATTTGTTATGTTTGCTCTAAAATATTATGACACCATCAAGCACTTATTAAGAGTGCACAATTAAAATTCACAATACGCAATAAAAATTCGCAATGCAATAACAGTTTAAGGGACATTTTTAAATTGCGAGTTGTGCATTTTTATTCTTATTGGTGCAAATTGTTTTTCTTTTTGCAACTTTTATATTACATTTGCCCCTAAGTTTGCTGGAAAAAAAAATCTCAAATTGGAATAGAAAAAATTTGGGAGCCAAAATCAGGCCTGCTACTACAGATTTAATGAGAGATATATTTCCTACATTCAAACTAAAACTTTTTTTATTTGAGTCATGGATGTCATACATAACATCCAGTCCTCTAAATGAATTTGGCAGATGTTGGGGGACTTAAGGTGGTCATACAGCAGCCAAATAAAGTTGCTGACTTGGCCTGCAGACTAAGTTGGCAGCTTGTTGCTCCATGTATCAGACTCCCCTGACAGCTTTCCTGACTGAAAGCATCTATTGGTCAGGTTTGAAAATCCTGTTGAGTGATAACTGCATTGGTAGATTGATGGGATCCTCTCCCAACTGGTTTCCATAAGCCAATGGTATAATTATGCATTTGTTGGCCTCCAGGCCGACAAGTGGGTCAACCTGATTTGTTTCAGTGTCTAAGCAGTCAGAATAGTCACAGATTCACTGGTGACCTAGCCAAATAAGCAGATCTTTAGATATATGTAATGTCTGTGATAGAAAATGTCATTACTTAAAACTAAATGTTTTGTGGGGATAAGAACAAAATAATTTGCACAAATAAGAATAAACATTCACATTCCACAATGTAATATTCTTCTTTAAACTGTTATTGCGTTGCAAATTTTAGTTGCCCATTGCCCACTTTTAAGAAGTGCTTGAAGGTGTTGTAAACTTTTGGAGCGACATAACTTTAATAACTCACCCTGGTGATCTAGTGGTGGCCCTGGCTCTTCTTCCTGTTTGCCGGTGACTTAGGGCTCGCAATGCAGGCATCTTCTGTATTAATAGGCGCATGCGCTCTGGCGCGATGACATCAGCACGCAATGGAGGGAAATTTAATTTAAGGTACTTAAAGAGACATTTTGTATTTTTTCATTGCCCATTATAGGATCTTTTCTCAATTAGCCAAGGGTCCCTCCCGAGGTGAAAGGCAGCTATTAGAGGCAGAAGCAAGAGTCGAGAACAGGGTGCTTAGCATTGGTTCTGGATTTAGGGTGCCGACCATGACAATAACCTTTTCAGTAAGAAGGTTTATTACTTTCACTGCACCCTGGCAAAAACTATAAAATTTGCAAACCTTCTTCCACTGTCGGAAGAGGTCACTAAACAGTTTCCAGGTTTGCAAAAGCTATATTAAATTTACACAAAGGAAAATCTGCACAAAGGAAAATTTGTTCTCGCAAAGGCATCACTTTTCGCATTTCTGAATATTTTTTCTGTTACTGACTTTTATTACATTCCCCTAATAATATTCCAGAGTAAACTCTTAAAAAGTTTATTTGTTCTCATATTTAAATAATAATAACAGTACATTAAATAATTAAAAAATGTTATGGACAAACTCTACAATGCTGTTTTGCTCCCTGTCTCCACTATAACAGTGTGCCAGTGTAGATTATACTACACCAAATGGCCCAGCACAGCTTAGAAACATATCTTATACAGGTTTATGTCTTACAAACACATAGCAACATTCTCAGTAACAATAAAATCTGTCCCTTGTGAGCGATGAATTGGATATTTGTACAGTTAAGAGAATGATAAAATGCTATACCTATACAATAGATACCTGTGCTCACATTGCTATAGATTTAGCCATTCTGTTTCTTGTTATTACTCCATTAATCTTGATTTAAGTTGTGTTAAATATCTTTAATCAATATAGTAACATATGTAAAGTATAAAGTAGTAAATCGTTCTTTCTCTCTGTTCAATGGAGACCATCAAGAGCTAAATGGAAAACCACATTTCAGTGCTTGTCTGCTAAAATGCCCTTTGACACTTTACCAGATCTAAATCAGAATGTTACTAATCTGATTTAAGGCACAGATATACTGTACATGGGCATTAAAAGGATACTGTTACAAAAGGGGGCACATTTACTAAGGGTTGAAGTGAATATTCAAATAAAATTGGAATTTAAGTAATTCAATTTGAATTGGAAAAAAAAAGAAAATTTTAATTTTTGAATTTCAAAGTACTGGCCCTTTAAAGGAGTTCTTCACCTTTACGTTAACTTTTAGTATAATGTAGAGAGTGATATTCCGAGACAATTTACAATTGGTTTTCATTTTTTATTGTTTGTGGTTTTTTAGTTATTTAACTTTTTATTCAGCAGCTTTCTAGTTTGCAGAGTCAGCAATTTGGTTTTTAGGGTACAAATTACCCTAGCAACCCTGCATTGATTTGAATAAGAGACTGGAATATGAATAGGAGAGGGACTGAATAGAACGATAAGTAATAAAAAGTGGCAATAACAATACATTTGTAGCCTTACAGAGCATTTGTTTTTGGATGGTGTCAGTGACCCCCATTTGAAAGCTGCAAAGAAACAGAAGAAAATTGCAAATCATTAAAAAACTATGAAAAATAAATAATGAAGACCAATTGAAAAGTGAACCACCCCTTTAAAAATCCTTCAGATTCGATTATTTGCCACCTTAAAGCTTCCGAATTGCCATTTTAGCCTATGGGGGACCTCCTAGAACCGGTCCTCAAAAGTCCTAGGAATTCGATGGTTGAATTTCGAAGTTTTTTCACTTCGAAATTCGACCATTTGTAAATCTGCCCCTTAGTATAGAAAGGGGGAAAGTGTCTGAGTGAAAGACCTAGAAAGGAAAGTATTTTGTGAAATACAGTAATCAGGAACTACAGCAGATTATTCATGTACTTTTCCAAGCTGCTTATAGTCTTGCTGAAGTGGAGTGCTTCTTTTTCTTTTTAGGTTGTTTGCCCTTAAGGGACAAGGAAAGGCAATAAAATAACATGCCATTTTTACTTTCTTTAATGAAAAAGCAATCTATCTCCAATATCCTTTAATTAAAAATGTGTACATTATAAGAAACTGCACTGTATTCAGTGAAATTCTCCCTTTATTTACTGCTGTTTATAGGAATTGTCAGATGGTCCCTAACTGCTGGGCAGGGAAACAATCATATTTATGAACAGCAGGGGGAGCCCCCGCCTTACTTCCCAGAGATGCAGAACTCCGGCAGCTTTGTTTCCCCATAGAGATTTGTATTGGATTTTATTTTTGCCTTTACATCCCCTTTACTGTTTGCAACTCCAGCTGCAGGGACAAAGATCATGGAGCCAGACTGATAAACAGATAAACTGGGAATCTATTTGGAGGATTATTTTGCTGTAGCCACTTGTTCTGCAGAGTTGGAGAAAATTTGTATTAAACAATACAAAAACTATAAATCCACATTAGATTACATGACAACACAGGACCCAGTGCAGTCTGTATATTCTGATTATTAATCAGTCTTGCTGTATCGGCTTCTGGCAGATATTATTTGATTTGTGCTGTTAAAGATCACACTGAGCATGTGCATAGTCTTGGTTTTGAAAAAAGGTTTAACTGTGTCCCCCTGAGTCCAACTTTGAAAGCATAAATCATTTGTTTGATTAGGCTTGTGGTACAGTAAGTTCATGTTTATGTTTAGCGTACAAAATACAGCATTTCTAGCCTTATACTTTTTTAGACTTTCCTTGTCCTTTAAAGCTACCACATTCCATGCACTGGATATGTGTCTGCAGGAATGTAGTAATCATTACTAAGACGATGTGGCATGTTGCCAAATGGCTACAGGTTAGCTTTAGCCTTGCGAACTTATTTGACATGGGATAAAAATGTGATTGCAAAAAAGTTAGCCACATGCAGAATAAGTTATACACTAACCAAACTACTGGTTTAATCGCTAGATTGAAGTTTGGCCAAGGATGCCACTACTGTAAAATTATTATGTTGACCAAAAAGGTACAGTATTAGAGTATTTAGTTCATGTGTGACCAGAAGGTGCACAAAAAACATAGAAATATCTTTGTTTATAAACATAATTCAGAGGTACAGGTATTGCTCTCAGCAAGTGACAAGAATAAATATTTTGCTTAGACCCACATGTCCACTGTTTACTGCAACTCCTCATTGTTTTGGTAAGAAATTCTCAGTAGAACAAGTGTTTAACCCACAATAGAATATCTTAAGTGTTTAAATCCACATTGAAAATCTATTGTTCCAGAGGATGCGGTGGAGACGTCTGACCCAAGAATTCTGCATCTAACATAAGTTGCAGTACACCAAAAAGTACAGTAATCCATCTGAATGTCAGCTACTTCTTTTACACAATGCTTGCAGTCTTAGCTAAGATAAAAATGCATAATGTACTTTGAATAGCTGAGAGTCAAGACTTTCTGGCACCTTGCACTGGAATATACTTATGAGAGGAGCTCTAGAGTGCAGGGCCATTTATTTAATCATGAGAATATTGACCTATTTAATTTGCAAGATGCAGATAAAATGGATACTAATTATTTACTTTAATATTATTCATGAAAAACAAAGTATTATGAGTTTTTTTACACATATTATTGAGTCTGATACATTTGTGCCTAGATAACGATTAAATCACTCAGATAAATAGTGGCCTTTAGCAAGACTTACAACTAATGGAAATGCAACCAATTCCAGTGCTGTGGTGCATTTCTCATTGAATTCAATAGGAGCGGGAAGTTATATCATCGAGTGCAGAGATTATGCCCCATGTGCCATGCCCTTAACTGGAAACTCAGATGGAAAAATTGGAAAATAGGTAAAAGGAAGTTGATGGCCTTTCCAAATGAGCATTACATTTGATAGTGAAGTTATTTTTATTTTAAATGTATTGCTCAATCACCTTACCCCCTGGTCATTCTTACTATATACATACCATATCCAGTGCCTATCATGGTCATGGTTAAAGACACCTTGAGAAAATGGTTTTGGCGTTAAGGAAACTGACAAACTGATACTGAATCAAGCTCAAAAGGAAAGTAGCCATCAACAAAGAAAACATTTCAAGTTGTGGGACTGGGAGATGGCAATGAGTGGTATGCAAAAATGGGTTGGCAAAGTAAGGTTTATAGGATTTCCTTTCTGACCTATACCTATCAAGGAAAGAATGTTCTCCCCATGAGGATACCATAGTAACAATTATTTTAAGAGTCTCCTCCCTCTTACCTTGTAGAAGTTTTCGTAGGATTGATCACGATGGACTTTTGGCTGTATCTTACTTAACATATATGATATTATAACTATTTCCCTGAACACTAGCACCCACATCCTGGAGTCATGAATGCAGTATGTTTGCCACAAACATGACTGTGAGATTGTATCAGGTGTTCTGTTCTTCATGCATCTCATCATCTGACCTAATCTATAATACATTCAGGGTTTTACCCCGGCTACTGAAACATCCTGGAAAGAATTGGCCATCCACATACTGCATTCCCCAAATGGCTGATTTTCCCATGCAGAGTAATTGCTACAGAGAAGT
>CM044432.1:17930227-17947524 GCA_024363595.1 Xenopus borealis | reverse complement strand
TAGCGCAACTACGCTACCATTCGCCGACCTGAGCGTAAATTCATACTTTAGTGAATTTGTATAGCGCTGGTAAAAATTCACCTGGCGAAGTGCGGCGAACGCTAGTGAAGTTTGTGAATTTGCCCCACAGCCTATAGTCTGCCAACAAGATCTTTTAACTTTGACCCAATACCTCACTGTCTATTATAACAAAAATACATGGATGATATTTATAAATAGGTTATGTTTTTTTCCTGGGAAAGAACATGCAGTTGTAAATGGTCATACATCTTTCATCAGATTGCTTGGTACATTATCGCCTTGTTCCAAGAACAGTACAACAAGGGCTTCATGAACTCCCACAGCACAAGAATGAACTCTAAACATCTCCAATCAGTCAAATTTCTTATTCAAACAGCAGCCATCATTTTGCACAGAAAGTGGGCAATTATTTTAATTGGTAAGTCAATTGCCCCCAAAATAAATGTAAATATAGCACTATAACCTATCACGCCATCCCTGATTAATTCGATCATTCAAACGTTATTGCAATTGACTCTTCCTATATGACAATTTCCTATAAATTATATCACACATAAAAAGAAATTCCCACCATCAATAATCTACCGGTTTAATGACTCATGGTCTTGAATTCTGTAACTGTACAGAAATTATAACACCCATATCCTCAGCATTAAATTACTTACAACATAATTCCCTAAAGATATTTCTTTATTTTCTTCAGTTTGAGGGTTGTGTATATTTTTCTTCTGCATAGATAATTTCTATTCATTCCTATAAAGTAATGGTTACAAATGTAAGTGTCTCTATTCTGTTTTGAAATAATGCCCCAACACATTAACTGCATTGATCTAATTTGAATGCAATGCTAGTTCATTTTAGGAATCAGATTTTGTGAGGTGTTAGAGCTCAGCACTGTCTTTGTGCTTTAACACCCTAGAGAACAGATGATTGTCAAGTAATCCAACACACTCATAGGCATAAAAAGTTGAGTAAAATTGTCTTCTTATTTCCACTTTTTTTTTCATGCCACAATTGTACATGGCGTACCATAAAGTAGCGATGCATGGAGTACTTACCAATCTTTATAAATATGTCCCTAAATTTACTTGTAGATTTACCCTGGGTTCTACAAATCTAATCTAAATCAATTGAACTGAGACTTTCTATAAGGCACTGTAACAATACAATGGTGGACGCAGCTAATTCTTAGATAATGCTTAGGAATTAAGATTCCATGTAGGAAAACATTTGAGATTAATCTTATTTAGAGAGGTTGCTATACAATGCTGGGTGTTGCAGTTTACTAAATGTTACAGTTTTAAAGCCAGGGACTGCCCAAAGACATTCCGTAATACAGTCTTTGTAAGGGATGCTATTTATAGCACTAGATAAAACGAAAAGTTGGGAAGGGGTTAGGTGGTTAGGAATTATATAGATGGGACATATGTATGTGTATGTATGTATGAATATATATATATACATATATATAGTTACAATGTTTACCTTGAGAGGAAATGTATATCTGAGCACTGCTTATGAATGGTAATCCCTTGGTATGTAGGAAGCTATTCTCTAAAGCTACAAATGACTGATCTTTGATTCTCCAGATGCCTACTCAGTTCTGTCTGTGCTTTAGAGAGAATTGTGTTTTGTTTTTTGTTTTTTTGCCTTGTGCTCAGATTATGATTGTCTATCTGTTAAATCTGTAATGTATCAATCTTTAATTGATGCATTTGATTTCCATTGCATATTAACGCTAAGTTTCCCACATAGAGATGTAACCCTTGCTGTGACTCAAGCTCACATTCTGTATTCAGTGCAGATACTCAATGTAATTGTGACCCCATGGTAAGTGTGTAAATATGGGCTGAGAATGAGATACACTTAAACTGGACTGGGCAACCTGTAACCAATAATCTCAATAAGGTGGACAGTGGCATAACTGGGCAACAGCATCCCCAGGTCAAGGATGCACAACTGGGCTCCCCAATGGGATTCTTCCTTATACAAAGTACATGCCGGTATGCCACTGGTGCACGTGGCAAAAATCTCACACTGCCCTGCTCCCTGTGGACTTTTCATATCTCTGGTGAACCCCAAGAGGTTGCAGGCCTAAGTTCGATTGTACCTCCTGCATCCCCATTATTTATGCCAATGAATACCCTCAAACACAAATTGTGAGGCCAGCCACACAACAAATTGTGGTACGCACAAAGAATTTTGTGTGAAAACACAACATTTTGTTTTTATCCTGACCTGAGAACACAATGTTTTAAAAATGTGCACAGAAGTTTAAAATGTGTACACAAAATATTTTTTTCCGCACATAGTCAAGAAAGAATTATAGGGAACATAGTTTGTACCCCTTCAGATGTTCTTGAGCTAAAGGTAAAGAAAATGAGTTTTAGTGCAGTATAGTAATCATAGATCCTGTATTACGATATTACGGTCATCATAATTAGGGATTGACAAATTTGGCCCATTTCGCTTCACCATAAATTTGTTGCTGGTGAAAATTGTGCATCAATTTTTTTCTTTTTTTGTGCACAATTAATTTTTTTTTACTCGCGGAATTTTTCATTTACACGCACAACAACATTCAGGTCTAAGGGTGTCATTTCAAAAATTCACTCTCTAATTATAATCATAGATTTACAAGTTCCAGTATTACATAGTAACATAGTAATATAGTAAGTTAGGTTGAATAAAGACATATGTCGATCAAGTTCAACCTTTTAACTTTTTTACCTGCCTAATTGCTAGCTACTTTCTAAGAATTGCCATTGAATCCATTATCCAGAGGCCTGCTATCCAGAAAGCTAAAAAAAAAATGGGAAAGCCATTTCCCACATAGTTCTTATATGGTTAGTTGGGATGGCTCATTTTTACTTTAAGCAGTCCACAAAATAGTTAATCTCTCAACCTCAGAGCTGGAGAGGGGAGCTGTTTCACTTTCCAAGTGAAAGCTTCCATAGCAGTTCAGTAATTGTCCAGGGGTTTCAGGTGTCCCTAGTCTTTAAAAAAGGGACTCACCATGGGTTAAGTCTCTTTGGACTCTATTTACTGGTGGTGCCAAGGGTAGGAGGCCTTAGTATGAGGAGCTAGTACCAGAATATATTTTGTAATTTAATATATACTATATGAAATATATTGAATATAGCCAACATTATCTGGGGATGCCATGTGGACAACTTTTCTAAAATTGCATGTCCTCATTTGTATGCTCACTGTCATGTTACAAACTGTCCCTGGACAAAACATCAACAGAGGAACTATTGGACGGGGGCTTGGATTTTTTAAGGTAAGTAGCCACACACAATATTACCATGATCAATGGCAAGCATAGACTGGAGCTATGTAAAGCTCCCAACATCACAAAGCTGCAGAAGTCTGGCTTTAGTAAATGCCGTAAGAATGCTACCTGCCTGAATCGATAATTCCAACTGTAGGAATGTTAGAGGATGGATAACGGTCTTGGGATGCTTTTTTGGTTTAGGCTAGAATAGCTGCTTTCAGTGAAACCAGAATACAATGGCATTCTTGACAATTGAATGTTTTCCACATGGAACAAATTGGGAAAGGCCCTTTACGTTTATCAGTACCTCAGTGTCTGTATGGAGCTGGTTGGTGAGTAGGGGCTATAATAACCAAAACATAAGGACAATGTTTACATTAATACTACAATATTTGAAAGGAAGGTGTTTGACAGGTAGGTGTACAAATAGAACCTCCAAGGCTGCCAGTCCACATAGGGGGCTAGGAAATGGCCAACTACAACTCTTAATTGACATCCATAATAACCTTCATCATGACTGTGGCTCATGAGAAAGGTTGGGGACCACTGCATTAGGACTTATTAAAACATTTAAAAAACCCAACTGTATTGTTTTGCCACCAATATGCAGCTTAGATCTGTTATTACAGAGAAAAAATGTTATAATTAAAAAAAAAAAACATATTTACATTCTTTTTCACATCTTTATGGGAGATGTCCTAATAGGAATTCAGAGCGTTCTGGATAAAGCCTTTCTGGAAAAGGGAACCCGTACCTGTGTAGTGTATTCTATTTCCATCATAGAACACATAGGCAAATGGAATATACCACTGTTTGTGAGGAGGAAGTAGTGCACATTCCCTAATAGAGTAAACAGCTCATTAAAGGACAGAAAGCGATCACTTTAGTTACTTTACCAGGAGACACTTTTAGGAGCCAAATAATATGACAAATAGCCTAGCATAGGAGAAGCTGGTAGGACTGGAAGGATGCCTGCTACTCTTACTGGATATTCTTAATGACAGACATGATGACAGATTCAGCAAGGCTTGAAATCTGAGACACTGAGAGAAAAGGAGAGAAGAGGGAAATAATTTAACATCTACTTAATATTTACAGTGTCTTACTACAAAGGGAAAATAAAATGGTATGTTACTTCTTTAAGTCATAGGAGACAGAAGCTTGTACAGAAAATATTGCAGTCAGTACTTAAATACTGTGAGCTGCAAACACACAAGCAAGAAAATGTACAAGCTGAAGGCACCATTCATTTTCACAGATTTAGAGGTAGATTTAATAAGGATTGAATTTCGAATAGAAAAAAAAAATTAAAATTCAGCCATCAAATTTTTTTGATGCTTTTTCGATCGAAAATAGGTCAGTTTTTGATAGAATAAAAATCATTCAAATCGTTCGAATGCATCGTTCGATTAAAATAATTCTAAGCGATTTTGGCCAAAATCCTTCGATTTTTAAAAAAATTTCAAAAACATTTCTTAAAGGTTCCAGGAGGTCCCCCATAGGCTAAAATAGCAATTCTGCAGGTTTAAGGAGGTGACGTGTTGAATTTTTTAAAGAGACAGTATTTTGATTTTTGAATGGTCGAATTTTTAAATTCAATTAGAATTTTTTCAATTCGAATTGATTTTTGGCTTATTTGATAGTTGAAGTACCCAAAAATGACTTCGAAATTTGATTTTTTTTTTATTTGAATTTTCACTTCAACCCTTAGTAAATCTGCTCCTAGGAGTTTTTGGGTTGGTTTTGGTTAACATTTACTGTGGAATTTTGGGTCAGGTACGTTAATTATCAAATTCATTAACAATTAATAGCAATATCAAAATATTAGCAAAAATAATGATGCTCAATGAATGTCAGTTATAACATATTGGTATTTACTATCAATTAATATCCAGAAATTTGTAAATATAAATGAATGTATCATCTTTTCCTAAAAAGAAACCAGCCCAGGGCTCTTATACAGACACTTTTTTCTGTTTTTGACACATGTTTAAGAGAGAGGTTTGAGCGCACCTAAATGCATAAACTCATTAATTGCATTATATTCTGCCTGGTATTTCCCCTGAGGGGTAAAAGTTGCACTTTATTGCATTTGTGATTCATTGCACTTTTGTATCCAAACATGCAGCCAATGCTTGTTCAAAAGACAACAGAACAAAAGGTTGCTCTAGGAACATAGGGTACTGTATATTTTTTGGGTGCATTAAGAACACATATAAATGCCATACAGGTATATGCCCTATTACCCAAAATGCTGTTGACCTGGAGTTTTCCATATAAGGAACTTTTCTGTAATTTGTTTCACCATACATTGTCTACTTAATTTAAAAATTAAATAACCCAAATAGGATTGTGTTGCCACCTATGGGGATTAATTATATATTAGATGGGATCAAGTACAAGGTGCTGTTTTATTATCATTATTATTATTAATAATAATTATAATAATAACAATGATAATAATACAGAGAAAAAGAAAATCGTTTTTAAAAATCTGAATTATTTGATTAAAATGTGAAGACGGGCCTCCTGTAATTCAGAGAATGGTTTCAGAGCAAACATGCATTTGTAAATCCATTAAAAATTACCTATATGCATGAGCTCTCAAACTGTAAAAACACAACTCACCTGGTGCAACTTCATCAGTCAGCATAACCTCAACAACTCTGAGTGGATAAAGAAATTAGCTGCATGTTTGCCATTACAAGGACAAAAAAGGACCAAAAACAGGGTGCAGACATTTGTGCCCCAAGAATACAGTTCTGCTTGAATTCAACAGTATTGTGTTCATGAGGATTGGATAGGGGAAAGCACAGAGACACAGCTCTTTCAATAAGCATGGGGAAATGTAATAAAATTCACAAAGAGCAAAACTTTGTAAATAAAAATTCACCTGTCACAAAGTAATATTCTTCATTAGGCTTTTATTGCATTGTGAATCTAAATTCAACACCTTTAACACCTGATTTCTTTAAATATTTTGTTGCAAACAAAGTTTTGAGTTTGCAAAATGTTATCAGATAAACTGCGAATGTTGGCGAAAGCAATTTGGTTGCAAACTTTGCAAGGAAGTCATTGAGGTCTTCAATCAGTCAAAAATGGTGCAAACATGGGTGACAACATTCACAAAGGTGTTTGCAAATGTTTTTTGCGCTAACTAAACATACAGTATTACACCCCCATTGGAGATCATTACTCTTGCACCTTAGGATAAATTGCAATAAGCTGTTTTGATATTGCAGGTTATCTTGCCTGGTCAGTGTTTCCTCTAGCCGAATATATACACTATGCAGTTGTATCATTGGGGTTAATGCATAGGGCCTTGAAGGCTGAGCGCTAAGCACCAATTTGCAGAACAAAGCATAAGAGTTTAGCTCTGCTGTAGTTTCTCATGCTTAATAAACATCATTACAAAATATTTGGAAATAAAGAATTTATAAAGCATATATGCATATTTTATTGTGAAATGAGCTAATGGATATCAGTAATTCATGTTTCTGACCAAGTACTAATATATATTTTAGACTCACTTGTAGTTTTAAGCTGCACTTCAGAGATTGTTTTTAAGGCAGATTAGATCTCTTGGTGTAATTTGCTACATTTCTAACGTGTAACAAAATGCTGATTGCCATTCTGTATGTACAATTCAACGGTAATGCTAGTAAATCAAGTTACTGTTGGAACATACAATCTTATGTCTGATAACCTGGCCAAGGTTAGAGAGCTGAGAAACTTTCCTTGTGTTGCTACCATTTGTCTATGCCATAATTCTGTATCTGTATTTATTTCTTTGGTCTTTCAAATTCTATCAGCTTATCAGTATGCTGCTATTACTACATTTAAAAAAAAAAATGATCTGCCTTGCAAGGACCAAACATGAAGGAGCATTTCCCCTATTTACTCTGACTGAGACCACCCCTGATGTACTACATGTTTGGTTGGGTGCCATGAGTTTATATCCACCCCCTTTTTTAACAAATTTACCACTTTACTACTGTAGATTCATCCCTAACAGTAATCTTTTACACCTCACATAAGATGCCGTCTCCAAAACCTACTGTTTGCAATTTTTTAAATCTGACCTTTTTTACCTAGTAACAGCTGTCTTAGTGAAAATAGCATACACTAAAAAGAGGGAGAGTGTATGCCCACTGGTACGTCACACAATGAAAAAAGGCTAAAAATGGAGAATTAATGACTCACTGCATAGACAGTAGACAGAAGTGTCCCTCAAAATAGGAATTCTATTCATTAATCCTTAAAATTACCTTGGGGATATGAATATTTATGCTGACATAACATAAAAATACAAATGCAAGCATTCTGAAAGTCCCTTTCTAACTTTATATTAACAATACAAATGAAATTGGTTTTGGAAGGCTAGTTGTCAAAACAATCGAAAGTCCCTTGTTCATAAGTAAGATGCCATTTATTAAACACATTGTTACCCATTTAATATTCTGCACGACCAACACCACCAGGAAATAAATATCCTACCAAAGCCTTTTTATATATTATTTCAACTAAGCGTGTTTGTGAATTCAGTGGCATTTCTACAGAGCATTATATTTTTATTTGTAAAAAAAATATTTTTTATTATGTTCCATTTGTTATTAGCAATTTATTACACACATTTGATTTTATTGTGAATTGTCCTGTTTATTACAACAAATGAAGAGATAAAAACCATGATTTGCTGCCATTTGTGTTCTTTAAACATTGCACTTGTGTTTGTAAATGAATCTACTAATGGGGAAAACAATCAGAGAATAACAGCCAAGAGTTCTTTGAGCTCTCATTACCGCTCATAAAAATAAGAATAAGGGATCATGAATCTGCCCTATTATTTACTTTTATGAAATGTAATTGCCTTCAGGAAATTATGAGACGATAGTATCCCTTTATGTTTGTGAGAACTGTAACCCCATGGACCTTGGGATTCTTTGTACAGGTGCAACAGACTAGGGGAAACCTGGAAGCACCCAAAGCAGGTTTTACTACTGAAAGAGAATAAGATTCTGTGTATGCCGATTCCCTCTTTGAGCCCCTCTGACTTGGATGGATTCTGTTTTTAAGCAAGTCTTTGTCACTATGGTAATAGATGGGACTTTTCTTATTGGGGGAGTTAGTTCTCCTTTAATCGAGGCTATACTACTGTATGTCTGCCCATAAACACTTCATATTAAACTGCTCAGATGAATCAGATGAATTGTGCACTACTGCAAAGTATAAGGCTTACAGTGGAAGCCGTGAAAGTGTTGGGGAATTTCAGAAGCCAACCACTTGAGGTGAAAGAAAAAGTTTATTTGACAAGCTCTGTGGAATCAGAACCTCAAACAAAGAGTTCACACTTGTAAAAAGAACATAGAGATATTGATCAACAGCACAGAAAAACAAAGAACTGCTCTTATAACTAAGCAGGTGGCTCTATACTCAGGCCAGGGTACAAGTGACCAATACTTGCTTGAAAACAGAATCCATCCAAGTCAGAGGGGCTCAAAGGGGGAATCAGCATACACAGAATTTTATTCTCTTTCAGTAGTAAAACCTGCTTTGGGTGCTTCCAGGGTTCCCCTAGTCTGTTGCACCTATACAAGCAACTGAATTGCACCTAGTTAATTGAAATTGGAAGTGGTTCCATTTGTATAACAATTGCAATACAAGTTGCTCATGATTCACTAAAGTGGAAGCTAATTTATGTTTGCAAATTCTGGTCTAGGCTACTCAGTGCATTTGTGGTATTATGTTATTATACAGCATTGTATTGTGGGTAGAACCTGGTATTTTTAGGCTGTTTAGTACTTTGCATGTTGAACTTGTATTCCTAAATGAGTCTTCTAGTGTTAGTGTAAACATTGGCAAAACATTGTCTCTATTTCTAGTGCCAATTAACTTTATATTCGTTCATAGTAAGTGCAATCTACCCTTTAATCACTCCAACGCTCACTTTATCCAGCCCCCCACCCTGGAGAACACTCACCTATCTTCGTTTATTACCTTACATAATTTAGTGCCATGTAGAGATGTTTAGATGTTGCTTCTGATATTCATTTCAAGGTCATTAAGAAATAAATTAAAAAGAAGCTGGTCTAGTACAGGTCTCTGTGGTGCTTGAATTACACCTTATGTCCAAATTGAAAAGGTTCCAGTTCTAACAACTCTCTGCCCTCTGTACTCGAGACAGTTTGCTGTCAAAGTGTCCTCAATTTAAACAGTAAGCTTCTGTATTGCACTTTAGTCACTGCTACTGCCTCTTACTTGTTTCTAAGCGTTGGACCAAGGCCATAGATAATAATAAATGCATGTTTTGTTATATAGAGAGATATATAGTATTTTTTTATAAGATGTACCATTAGTTGTAAGATACAGTAAGCACAAAATTGTGCCACAGATGCATCATGGATATATGGATATTGTGTATAATACTGTTTCACAGTGGGCCACATTTTTTATCAGGTTTTGCCATGATGCTAATAGGCTCCACTGTATAGTAAATAAAAGTTGCTTAGCTTGGAAAAAGTTGCTGCAGAAAAACACCCATTGACTTGCATTTCACAACGTGAATTCACCCATCATTATTTATGGCAGCTACATTTATATGATATCTACATACTGTAGTTAGGGATGCTCATATTATTTTTCCTGCTATAGAGATCCATGGAAAGTGGTGAAAATGTCAAATCTGCACAAGAATTTTGCCATGCATTTTGTTTTAAAAAAAGTTGATTTATTGCACAGGCAAAAAAAATGCAAGAAAAAATGCTTGTTTACTTTAAGGGGCTAATTTACAAAATTCACATGAAGGATTCGAAGTTCGATCGAATTTTCAAAAAAGATTCTAATTCGATTTTTTTGTGTTTGAAGACCACTTCGACCAGTGAATTTTGAAAATTCGATCGAAAAATCTATTTCAATATTCGACCATTCGACAGTCGAAGGACTTCCCCTTTAAATTTTTGTTCACCAGATCAAAGCTACGGAATTGGGTTTCATTATTTTGGATCGAATAAAAAATATTTGATTGAAAAAATCATTTGAATCCATCGATTTGAATGATTTATCGATTAATTGAATATTTCCTATTCGATCGTTCGACCAATCGAATTGCGGTAAAATCCTTCAAATTCAGTATTCAAATTCGAATGATTTTACTTCCCTGCTTATTCACATGGACGAATTTAGAATTTTTTTCAATTCGAAATTCGACCCTTAGTAAATCTGCCCCTAATTGTGCACAAGAACAAACTCTCATTGACCCCAATATATATATTGTATGAAAAAGTGAGAAAAAATATTATTATTATTATTATTAAATTCTTAAATAGTTTTGCAAATTTGTCAGCAGAGTGATATGGGGCAATTTTGCTCTTTGCTAACTGCAGTAAGTGTTTATGGAAAGGGCAAAATTCCATTGTAATTAGATTTCCGAAATGTTCTCCATGGTTATCCAGACGAAGTCAAAGTCACAGCAGGACAGTTGCAATTTATATTTAATTAGAAAGTGTAGTAATTATTTTAACAACCACTCATGCCTAAATAGTCATAGGAAATTCCATATCTTGACGATAAAGAGAAACTTCCTGTGCTAAGTGTAAAACCTCATTTACTCTCACCCCAGTGGATGTCCTCTTGTTACCAAACTGTCCATGGATTGAAAAGTTAATTAAACACATTTTTATAATTAACTTGTTTATACCGTACTTGCTGGTAATGTACCCTCCAAGGCAACTATTTTCTGAGGAAACAATTCAAATTTATCAAGCCTTTCCTTATAACTTGAATCATTAATTACTTAATTAATCTAGCTGTTCACCTATGTCTTTTTAAACAGACACGTAACCAATTAATTATGGTTAGGCAGAATTATGTTTGCATCACTTGAATGAATTGCCTTTTATGTAAGATTTATATAGACCACTGCAGCTGTCTGGGACTTGGTGGTACCATTATTTTTAATTTCTTATTTGCCTAAATACAGTCCATCTCATTATGAATTGTAGGGGCAGCCTTTATTTCTTCTGCCCTTAGTAAAGTGGCAATTCTCTATATAGGATTACCCAATGGCACATACTGTTAAAAAGTAGTGATGGCCGAATTTACTCGGCAGGCGCGAATTTGCAAATTCTCCACTGGCAAATAAATGCACGAATCACCCGTGAAAATTTGTCGGCGAAAAATTTGCAGGCGTCAAAAAACGATGCCAGCGTCCAAAAACTAGATGCCGTCGCCATTTCGCGAATTTTTTGGCAAAGCGCAACGGGGCAAATTCACCCATCACTACTAAAAAGGTATATTATTATGCCATTGGTTTATTTACGTGAAGCAGGGTTTTACATTTATATTTTTCATGAGCTGATTTATGCAATATATTTTTATAGAGACCTACATTGTTTTGGAGTAGAGTTTTCCTTAAAAAAGAGCTAGTTGATGGTTGGAAGATGTATTCTGCTTAAAAATATCATAATAGAGCAATAGCATCCAAATGGTGCCCCCCCGATGGGTTAAACTGAAGCAGTAGTAGGGGAGCATAGCCTGAAGACCTGGTATGTTGGGAATTAAGAAACAAGGGTAATTTGAGCTTCCAAATTATATTAAAAGCCAAGCTTGAAGGACATTTAGGATAAGATTTCAAGTGAAAATTATTTGCTATACTAAATATTCTTTGGATTTCTGTCTTAAATATCCTTTATTCTATGGCTGAATGATTGATGCATTCCTACAGAGGGACTTAAATGGACAATGCAATAGAATATTTTCCTTTAATAATAACCCAATTTTCGAACCCTAACACAAATCCACTATCCATAATGTTCTTCATTATATGCTTTACAGCTCAGATTCACTAACTTAATAATGCAATAAAAACAATAAACCCTTAACTTTTGGGTTTTGATCCATAAAATGTGTCTATTATTTTAATGATTTCATAGCGGCAAATTTTAAGGCAATATTGACGATGTTATTGTATTTTTTCATCTGTATAAAATTAGTTATTTCCCAACAAAAATTTATTTATTACATTTTTGTTTAAAAAATATCACTTAAAAATGTTTTCTGAAATATTTTCTCATATTAAAAGTCCATGATTGAATCATTTTTTTAGTGGTGTAACCAATAGGAATTTTGTGGGTTTTTTCAGGCAAGCAGAAACAGTCATCCACTATTTGGAAGCTGGTGTGTAAATGAATTAGGCTAGATAATTGACTATACATGTTCTCTCTAAATTCACTCATGGTGCCTGCCAATTGTTCCCTAAGGGCATCTCTTGACTTGTCAAGCAATGGGAGCCTCACATGGGTGCTAATCAAGTGGCACACCTCATTTTTAGGTCATATTTCATACTAATTAATTTTCTACTGTTTTGTAAACTGCCTTCCTGCTAAAATGATCTAAGGAAGAAACAGTTTGTTCTTTTTATGTTTATCCCATTTATGTAGTTCTTATCTATTCATAAAGGATAATGCTATTATTTATATAAAAGAGGTGTTGGCTCCAGACAAGAAAGGTGTTTTAACTCATTTTATTAAAGTTAAACTATGCCTAGTTTATAGCATTTTTTTCAGTTGAACAGAATGGCATAGGGACCATTATAAGCATCAAAAGTTCATGGTCACATCCTCTATTCTCATTCTTCTCATAGCACCCACATCCTTCTGCTTGAAAGTTCTCTCTCACTTGGTGCTCCTTACCTCTGCCACAGGCTCTTCAGCCTCAAATCCCTAGTAGTGATGGGCGAATTTATTCGCCAGGGGCGAATTCCCGCGATTCACCGAATAAATTCGCGAAACACCAGCAAAAATTCAGCAGAAAAAATGCGGCAAAAAAACCGAGTCGCGTGTCGTTTTTGACGCGACTCGGTGAAAACGATGCGACGCGTCGAAAATGATGCGACGCGACGGAAACGACGCGACGCGCGTCGGAAAAGAAGCTACGCGCTGCGATTGACGCGACGCACATCAAAAACGACACGCGACTCGTTTCACTAATTTTTTCGCCAATTCGCGAATTTCGCTGGAGATTCGCGAATTTTTCGGCGAAGCGAAACGGGTGTGATTCGCCCATCACTAATCCCTAGCACTGTATCTAATGCAATCTTTGCAGTTTTGCGTCAGTAATACTGGTTGGATCTGCTGGCAACTTGGGTGCTTCTGGTCTACTTCAATATTGTGTAGTAATCTTATTACTTCCTTTTAGTGACAATTAAAATTGACGTGCCTCTGTTGACCACATTGGTATGCCATACAGTACATCTGTTAAAATGTTTCTGATATAAAAAAAAATAATTTTCAAAATATTGATGTACATAAAAAGTTACCTATGGGTCATGTTGATAATTTTTTACCAATGGTAAGTAACTGTCCCCTCTCAAACTGTCAGGGCCACAAATGCTATGGACTACTGCTGCACAAATATAGCAGCCCCTTCAAAGGGGAATTTAGGGAATCCCATAGGTAACGCAAAGGCATCAGGAAGTGCTTTTACAGCAAAATTATAAAACACGTGCATAGAAAATGCTATGATGCTATTAAAAAAGTTTAATTTCAGGTATAAGTATCTCTTAGTGTGCAGGCTCATTCACTTCTTGCCAATTTAGTAAACTGGCCAGATGAGATGATCTTGGACAGTTTAACCTCAATTGTACTGCTTTATTATTATAGAGTAAGAGGATAACTTTCTAAAATGTTTTAAGTCTTTGAAATTAAGTCTAGGGGAGATGGCCCCTTGTAATGTTGAGCTTTCTGGATAATGGGTGTCTGTATAATAGATCCCATAGCTGTACATGCTAGTTAATATATATAAGCCCTTCAGCCAGCTCAATACCAAGAGAAGAAGCAGGGGTAGCAACTTTGTATATTCCACAATGATTAAATTGCTACAATCAATGAAAGCTTTATACTCTCACTGGAATAAAATTTAGATGGGATTCATACTTCCCTCATTTGCACTTATACATGCTAAATTATGTGGGGTAATTTTGGTGATTTTAAACCATACTGTTCTACCATCTAGACACATTGAGGGGGCAGTTTAGACTTTCCTGCAAACTATCACAGCTGATCTGTCCATCTGAGAATGCACTTTGTTGGAGGGGAGCAACCCCCTTTACATAATGTCAAGTCTGATCAGTCATGCCTAACTAATATGGTAATAATTGGTGCAAGAAAGTCCTAATCTCTTCTAGAAATTAAGCAGCAGTAGGGTTCTAGTTTGTTTCATAATATTTTCATTATGGGGACACATTTAAAAGACAATGATGAATGAACTGTGGAGATCATATATGGTTTATGGGCCGAGAAGAAAGTTAGACAGGCATGAGACATAAACATTAACAGCATGATAACTGTTTATTTTGAGTACTACCTTATTTTTAGCATGGAAGGTACTTAATGTTGTGTAACCTGATATTATGTATTAAAAACAGGTTTTCATAATTATATATAAAAACAACACTGTTTTGGTTATCATGTCAATCTCAAAAGTAATTCCTTTAATACAGAAATAAATCATTGAATCTTTGAGTGTGTTAAAATGATTTATTTAATGATGTATTGCACTTAAATGGGGCCGTTTTTTTCTAACCCAATCGCACTAATTACTTGTTGCTTACATCAAACTGAATTAACATGGGGCAAACTGCAGTCCAGTAGATATAATACCCCGTGAGAAGCACTTAGTATATACACATAAAAAAAATCTATGAATTTATTTTTCAAATCAATCAAACTAAATTACTCGAAATCAAATTACACTTGAAAATGACTGGTCCAGAAAGCATAGTCCGCATGAATGATCCGAGCAACAACTAAGTTGTACACCAGTGATTCCCAACATGCTGCTCACTGACTCATTTGATATTGCTCCCAAGGCATTAGCAGGTGCTGATTTTTTAATTCCTGCTTGTAGGCAAGTTTTTAAGGTACATTGGAAAATGTATACTACGAAACATGGTGCTACTGAATAGCCAATTAGTGCCCTTATTAGGCATTCCCTATGAGCTTTTTTCATGCTTTTTGCTCTCCAACTTATTTTATATTTGCTTATGGCTCACCAGTCAAAAAAGGTTGGGGAATACTGCTCTACACTCTTACTAACAATTCTACTGTGCTCTTAGGAACTTCATATTTTCTTAGGAGGCAATGAAAATACGATGTTCATCAATCAAATGCTTGCCCTACCTGCCCCATCATGAAAAGACAGAGTGTAGGCAATTTATATGTGCTGAAAGGTTAAATCATATTGTACAAGTGCCATATAAAGAAATCAATCATGTTAAATAAATGCAACATTAAAATGGCAACAGGATAGTTCTTTTTATTCCATCAGGTCAATTGCATTGCCAGTGTCTCAGGCCTTGGAAAATGGTCTTGTGGTTGGCATGAGCCCTTTGCCTTTGGCTTTCCTACCACATTATAATTCTGGCCTGGCAATAATACAATGAAAAGTTTCTATATATATTGATTAGGGTATCTTTACCAAATACATATGGCTCTTTATCAACTTTTGGAGGCACATTTATCAATGGTGAAATTGTATGGTATCTATACCAAATATGGCTCTTTATCAACGTTTGGAGGCACATTTATCAATGCTCAAATTTAGAATTTCTTGTGAGTTTTATTTAACTTACATGAATAAAATTTTACTCTAAATTTGAATATTCAACAATATTTCACTATTTATTAATAAAATCGAATATGTAAACTTCAAGATTATTAATGGAAACAATGTGATTTTCTGGAATCCCTCTACCTTTGCTTTCTACATGTTTATTAAAAGAGTCTTAAGGGTGTTCACTGGAAGAGCCGGCAGTCTCCACAGTCACAGCAATGAGATATTCCATTATTCCATCACAGTTACATTACATTCCTCTAAAACATGGTGGCATTTGTAGAAAAGCGTCAGCCCTATAAATGTATAACTGAGCTGTGGACTTAATCAATTAATTGGGTATCTAGAGTCAGGCTGTGACATTAATGCAGTCACCTGCGTTGTGAAATGCCATTTGCAATTTTATTATTCATGACTTCTTCTAAACTAGTTTTGTATTATAAATAATTGAATTCTACCTCACAACGATATTACTTGTTGGGAGAAGTGAATCACTAAAGGAAAGAGATGCTGTTACTACTTCATTACAAGTAATTTAAAACATGATCTGTAGTCCTCCCCACACTTATCATATAGAAAAAAAATCTCAACAGTCTCAGAATAAAAAAGAAACCACATTTTTACTTTGCTGCAGGTGAATGAAAACAGGGCTGTTTTCAGGCATATCTGTCTAGAACACTTTCTGGGGCCCTTCAGACTTGCAGATTTAGGTAGGAAATTCAGCAACATAGCAAAATTATATTTTTGATAGTAAAGGCAGAGCAGCAACATCTACTGTATAGTCACACTATTGTTTCTGTAGCCTCCTGGTTGGAATTATTCCTGCTGATTATGGAAGGGAAAATGGTTCCTGTAGTAGTGAAAGTAATAGCTCACGGAAGGGGCTGTGGCTGTGGGATAGCAGGTATAGTAGGCAGAGTGCCTGAAGTAGCTGTGGGGAAAATAGTCTCTGGGAAGAGACTATGACTGTAGGATAGCAGGTATAGTAGGGAGAGGTGGTATCCATAGTAGCAGTGGGATAATAGTCTCTGGGAGGGCAATGTGGCTGTGGGATAGCAGGTATGGTAAGGAGAGATGATTCCTATAATCGCAGTGGGGATAATAGTCTCTGGGAAGGGACTGAAGTTGTGGGATAGCAGGTATAGTAAGGAGAAAGGTGCCTATGGTAGCAGTGGGGATAATAGCTTCTGGGAAGGGACTGCGGTTGTGGTGCCTATAGTAGCAGTAGGAATAATAGTATGGTTGATGGATCGCAGGTATATTTAGTGCCTATAGTACCACTGGGTATTGGGTATAGTAGGTATAGTAGGGGGAGAGATGGTACCTATAGTAGCAGTGACAATAATATTCTCTGGGAAGGTACTGTAGCTGTGGATTAGGAGGTATAGAA
>CM044432.1:17904438-17924490 GCA_024363595.1 Xenopus borealis | reverse complement strand
TGGTGCCTATATTAACAGTGGGGATAATAATCTCTGGGAAGGGACTGTGGATGTGGGATATCAGGCATAGTAGGGGGAAAGACGGTGCCTATCATAGCTGTGAGGATAATAGTCTCTGGGAAGGGAGTGTAGCTGTTGAATAGGAGCTATAATAGGGGGAGAGATGATGCCTGTAGTAGCAGTGGGAATAATAGTCTCTGAGAAAGGACTGTAGCTGTGGAATAGGAGGTATAGTATCGGGTGAGATGGTGCCTATAGTAGCAGTGGGAATAATTGTCTCTGTGGTTGTTGGATAGCAGGTATATTTGGTGCCTATAATACCATTGCGGATATAGTAGCAGTAAGCATAATAATTGCATGGATCGTAGCCCAAGAAGAGCTGAAGGGCCATCTGTTGGAAAGTGTTACTTTAGATAAATACTGTAATCTCACATTTATTAGTAGACAATACATGCTTCAAATATTAACTGCAGTGAATGATAAATCTAAGAATTCTGTTTATCACGAGTCTCAGTTCCACACAACAGTTATTTTAGCTAATTAATTTATACTAGCTTTAAGTCTACCATGAATTTGTTGTTCCCAGTACTAGCAGATGGCACAATACAGTCAGATCTTTAACACATGGTGGAATAAGATGCTGGAATTTAACATATAGGACTGTGATTTGAGAAGGGAGGTTGAATTCCAAACATTTTATTTCTCTGTGAACCTGTAAAAGTTGTAGAGCTGTTTAAGAATGTGAAATGTACTGTACTAATTAGTACTTTTGGGTCTAGAGTTTACACAATATTTGACTATGAAGATTTTCATTCATCCAGGTCATGGTATATCTAGTACATATAGGTAATTCTAAAACATTTTTTTTCACTATTGTCTCACTGCTACTATAGGCACCCTCATTAATGATTACTCAGCAAGTCCAATTGTTTTAGAATTACTTATGTTAGATGTACACATGGTTTATTATGCACTATGTCTGAAGACTGATTATGAAGTTTCAGAAGATGTTGCATGACTATTTATATCAGATATATCAAGACCTTAATGACTCTTTTTGGAGGTACATGATATTGATAGGTAAATGGTTATTATACATGTAAGAAAATCTTCTTACCCTGGTGGTCCAGTGGTGTGTCAGGGACGCTGGCCATGACGATCCTTTCCGCTGCACTTGCCCGCTTCTCAGTGCGTGCAACTTCCTTCTTTTAAAGGCGCATGCGCATTAACGTATGACGTCAGCGTGCAATGGTGCCAAATACAAAATATTTAAAGGGGACTTTGGTAATTTTCTGATTGCCCGTGATAGGTTTTTGTACCTGGTGCTTTTGAACTTGTCCTGATCCTGTGCTGATTCTGATTCTTCGTCGTGAACCCTGCCTGGCTTTGACTACTCTACTCCGCCTGACTACGATTGATATCCGCCTGCCTCAACCTGGCCTGTTTTGACCACTATTCTGGTTCCTGTTCTGTACCGTGACCCTCGGCCTTAAAACTGTTGCTAACAGTCATGCCCCTCAGTCTATCCAGAATGTATCGCCTTGCACCTCTCGTTAAGTCCAGGTGGCATCCGAGTAAGCTGAGGGCTCCTCCTGAATCCAAAGGTGGTCACATTACTGGTGTAGACCAGGGTGCTTGGCATCTGTTCTGGTATTGGGTGCCGACCGTGACAATACAGCTATGCTCAACACAAACCCAAGAATGCAGATACTTTCATATAACAGATCAGTTAATGCCACCCGCTGATTGGTTGCTATAAGTTATCCCCTTCAATTTTGGGTAGTTGCACAACATAAGAGCTCTTTAATAAAGAACTGCCGTTAGGAACACCTGGCGTACACGCAATTAAAATGTCCCTTGTAGCACCTGCCAATTCAATCCCACAATGGCAAATAGAAATATTCCCTGAAGTAGAATACAAACACTGAATTAATATAACAATTTTTAAATACAACTGATCTGTTTATTCATCATTGCATTCTTGCCCATCCAAGTCAAAATATTTTTGAATCCATTTAAAGAATTATACAATGAAGCCTGCCCCAAGTGGAACTGCAGGAAGTAGAGAAAATCTGTTGCTTATACACCATGCACTTGTCATCATCTACAATCCCAAACAATGATCTTATGAAATGCCCTCAACCTGTCATACAAGGTCAGATAGTTGACCATTAAGGTTGAAATCAATAAAATGTACTCAAAAAATCTGACATGTAAGACTGTCAACGTGGACAATGTCTTCAATATTTTGTTGAAACAGTCAAACGAGTCAGAGGGATGAAATTTAAAAAAAAATGTTTTAATGCTTTTATAAATGCCAAACCCCAAAGGCCACACACAAAAGATATTCACATCTGTAGGATCTATTAATGGAACATGATGATTTTTTTTTTTCAAATATAGTTTAACTAAAAAAATACTTCTCCACATCCATATACAGAATTTTCTCCCACACAAAGGAAATTCAGTATCTGTGCTTCTGATATATTGGTTCAAATATTTGTATGTTTCTTAGATTTTTTATATTTTTTGTATGACCTGCTATTATATTATTAGTATTACACTTTTTTTGCAAGCCAGTAGTGGGAAGTCTGACTGATTCATTTTCAAATTCAATTCTATTATTTAAAAACAATGATTAAACTCATTAATTTTTTTTCTCTATAGGTGGTATAGTTACAAAAACATTTGAACAGGAAAAACTTGATCTATTAAGTTGCGGGAAACATGGCAATGAGAATATTGTGTTTCATTTATAAATTCTGACTGTTTAAAAAAACTCATAAAATAGCTTTGAATGTAGAAAATATACCTCCCAAGCTTTTAGTTGCTTAATTATTGCATTTGGAATAACTGATTTTGAAAATTGGAGTTTAGAAATCTTGAAGACCTGTTTATTAAAGGTTGAATTTTAGTGGATTTAGAGGCTTTTGACACCATGAATAAACTCATCTCCATTAATGAGCTGAAAAAGTACAAATGAAAAAGTCACAGAAAACTTAAAAATTCTACTTTTTCCACTTGTTGACATGACAGCTATGACTTTTTTGTACTATCACACAAGAGCTAGCATCAAAAAACACCCAAAAACCACAAAGCAAATATCTTCAAATTGTAAAAGAAACATCTGTCAATGACATCTGCATGATTTTGGCAGCTTTTAGCTGGAGTATTTTCGGTTTTAGAATTGTTACTTAATACATCCTGGAAATATCAAGCTTTTTTTCTGTAACATTTTTCAGGTTTTTGATGAGCCCATGGGTAAAGACCCATAGATGGCTTTTCTAATGTCAAATGCATTAAACAAAACACCTGTGTATAGGTCATTGGTCTGTGCCACAAGCCCAGTGATTTCAGGAGGCACTGGATGTTTCTCTACAATTCAAGCTTGGGAAAAAAATTGACTTTAACACCTTAAATCCCTGTTTTTTGCCATAGGCCTTACAGTTGATAAAACCCTGATAAAAGCTTGATGATCCAGTATTCTGCCACAAATAAAGACAAGATCAATACATTTCCCAAATACTACATTACAATAATTCTAGCATAGCCAAAGCTTGGAATACTGGTCTTCGCTGTCAAGTCCTTCCTACTACTTTATCCAATGTAAACTAAAGTCACTTCAGCTAGAGTCAATTGATGATAAGTGGTTTATCAATCTGATGTTGATTTCAAGTTAAGACATTGACAATTTTCTAACAGTAAATCTTTAGTACTGTACTAATAGCAGGAGCCTAAACATTGAAAGAAGGACACTGGAGTAATGCCATTTTTTTCTTTCTATTTAGCAACAACTGAAGCAATAAAAAAATTACAATGAAACAAATCAGCATTTTGCCTGCTTACAATGTTTTAAAAAAGTGACACCAAGAAGCAAGACTGGTACAGATGTAGTGAAAGGGGCCATGACTCCAGAATTGAATAAGGATCGAGAAAGTTAACTAGGTGGGGGGATGGGGAAATGGAAACGGGAAGGGTCATAATCTTGTGGATAGCATGAGTATAGACAGCAGACTACCCTCCAGCCCTTAAGTGAGATTGGTAATTTGCATTATTTGCAGTTCTGGTGGGTAGCCAAAAAGAGAAGTTATAGATAAAGGGGTTGGTGTTTTTTCAGGATGGACAGGCCTGGTTCTAGGCTAGGGCAAAGTAGGCAGAGCAGGCATAGTGTAGAGGCAGAAGCTTAGTCTCAGGCTTGCTATTGAGCTAGTTTAGGTGAAATGTTCATATTAAATATTATTGTATTTCTGTTTTTCTACTTAAGTTTGTCATAACATTTATGCAGTCTTCAGAGGCTAATTGTTGTGGAAAGCTGTTGTATAAAAGGTGTTATATCAATGTTAATTACAAATATGGTATAAATGTTGATAAATAAGCTGTGGGCCTTTCCACCCAGTACGAGTCTAAGGGGCAGATTTACTAAGGGTCAAATTTCGAATTGTAAAAATCGTTCGAATGCATCGTTCAATGCGAACAATTTTTGCAAGAATCCTTAGAATTTCAAAAAATTTCAAAAACACTTCTTAAAGGTTCAGGCTAAAAAAGCAATTCAGTAGGTTTAAGGTGGTTAAGCATCGAATTTTAATAGTACTTTGAAATTCGAAAATTAACATTTTTTAATTTTGGGCTATTCGATAATCGAAGTAGCCAAAAATTACTTCGATATTAGAATTTTTTAAATTTGAATTTTCACCTCGACCATTAGTAAATGTGCTCCTGTGTGTGTGTGTGGGGGGGGGTGGGTTAAGGTGGCCATACACGGGCAGATAAAAGCTGCAGACAGACCAAGTCGGCAGCTTATCGGCCCGTGTATGCGGCCCTCTGACGGGCTTTACTGATCGAAATCTGTCCGAAAGTCGGCCAGATATCGATCGGGCGGGACTAAAAATGATTAGATATTTGGGTCCTAGGGCCCATGATTGGATCACCCCGATATCGCCCACCTCAAGGTGGGCATATCAAGGAGAGATCTGCTCATTTGGCAACATCGCTAAACGAGCGGATCTCTCAGTGTATGGTCACCTTAAGAAGCATAAGTGAGTATATTGCAGTCTCTCCTTAGTGAAGGACCTTACATGCACAGGTTACTTTTTATATGAAACCTGAAGTGTTTTGGAGAATAATAAGGCTGTGTATTTTAAATGCTGGACCTTGCTGTGAAATGTTGCTAAGAGATTTGTTCAGCAATAAAACATTTAATGGGGTCACTATAGTTTCCATTTTGCTTTTGTATTTCTGCAATAGGAATATTAAAAGATGAATGTATAGTATCCGTGGCAAATTCTACCTTCCTCCACAGAGTGAAGTCCAAAAAGCCTTGGGAATCCCTTTTCTATGGATTTTCCCTGAGATTTTTTTCCATATTCTGTCTAGGAATAATTCCCCTTAGCCAATTGGAATAAAAAAAAAATCCCTTTTCTAGTCTAGGAATAACTCCCCTTGACCAATAGGAATAAAAAAGAATTCTCTTTGGTAGTATAAGAATAACTCCCCTTAGCCAATAGGAATAAAGAAATTCTCTATTCTAGTCTAGTAATAACTCCCCTTAGCCAACAGGAATCACTTGCATCCCACCAATGCAGTGTCAGACTGGGTGCTTGAGGCCCCAAGGGCACCCACCCTAGTTGTGAATTCTCCCACCTGCCAGGGCTCACCAGGATTTTTGCTAGTGTACCGCCAGCACAACCAAACACTATTCCAATAGCAATATCTCAGTTGTCGATGTTAACCTTTTATCTCCACTTTAATGAGCCCAAAATAAAGATCTTAGAGATGAATCCCAGAACCACCCCAAGAACCTTGTACTACCCTGAAGCAAGTGAACTTGAACATAATAAAAAGTGATGGGCGAATTCGCGGCAAAATTCCCGCGATTCTCCGCTGGTGAATAAATTCGCGAATCACCAGCGAAATTTCGCATGGCGAAAATTCGGCGAAAAAACGAGTCGCGCGTCGTTTTTGACACAATGCGGTGAAAACGAGGATACACACGTCGGAAACGACGCAACGCAACGCGCGTCTGAAGCGTGCCGCGACTCGTTTCGCTAATTTTTCACCAATTCCCGAATTTCTCTGGAAATTCGCAAATTTTTTGGAGAAGCGAATCTCGGGAGATTCGCCCATCACTAATAATACAACATTATCTGCTGCTATAGAAGAAGATGTGAGGTCCAGGTGCTTTACTTTAGACAAATAGTCTGGGTTGAGGATAAATCTGCATAATTCATAAAGACATAAAGTTGATTTATATTTTTTTCAGCTATCCATATTGTGCTCTCTGTGTATATATTCTAGGGATAAAATGAGTTCACCCTATCTAGTCTGCAGGGTCCCTAACTTTGTGCTAGCATAGACTACTTATAATGAATAATGTGGTGCCAGGATTGCTTTAAGTACCATTGTTAGTATATTATCATCTATCTTGTCTGATTATAATAGTCAAGATAGAAAACACACAAGAAACTAGTAGATCAATAGAACAGAAAACATCTTTATCAATATGGTTCAGTGAAAGCATTTTGGCTACAATCCAGCAGTTGATTATTTACAGTTATCATGCATTCTACTTTTTTTATGTTTTGCTGGAATGACATTTGACAAACAGTGATGCCCAAACTTTTTCTGTGAGGAACCTTCATCGTTCCCCAGGCCTCAGCTTTCCAGAAGATCTACTGTAATCAAAACAAGCAGGAGGCAGAAAATTGCTCAGCTATGCAATTACAGTGTGCCTTTTCCCATAGAAGAGCACAACTAGATCTTTAACAAATATTTTGTCAGTATTGCATCATTATGCTCTTTGTGAGATTCAGGGGGTTATTAATCAAAATCTGAATTTATCAGTTTACACATATCATGGCTTCCTATATGCTCACTGTTTTGGTAGACGAAAAATCAAGGGGTCCATTCTCTATACTTCTTTCAGCTGATCCTCAACTGAATGTTCCACAAAACAATATTACAGAGTCATGTGACAGTTGACACAAGGTACCGGTTTTGAAATGTATAATCCTACATATCTGCACTAGTAGTACAGAATTTTACTTTTTCCTTAATCTGGAAACCTGTTATCCAGAAAGCTCTGAATTATGGGGAAGTCATCCCCCATAGGCTCCTTTTTAATCAAATAATGCAATATTTTGCTTTAACTTTTGGCTTTTCCCTATAATAAGAATACAGTACCGTGTACTTGATCCAATCTAAAATATAATTAATCATTTTTGGAGGCAAAACAATCCTACTGGCTTTACTTTATGTTTAAATAGTTTTCGAAGATTTAAGATTTGGAGATTAAAATTACAGAAAGATCCCTTATACTAAAAGCCCCAAGTCCAGAGTATTCTTGATAACAGGCACCACATTCTGGATAACAGTTGTTACTGTTCCTTTAAATTATTTTGTCCAGTGCTCTGTCGGCAAGAATCTATAATATGTGCAACAAAAAGGCATTGAATTGTTTAATGCTTGTTTTCCAGAATGTTGGAGTTTTCCAGATCTGTAATTTGGACCTTCATACCTTAAGTCTACTATAAAATCCTGTAAACATTAAATAAACCCAATAGACTGGTTTTGCTTCCAATAAGTATTGATTATATCTTAGTTGAGATCAAGTACAAGGTGTTGTTTTATTATTACAGTGAAAAAGAAAATCCTTTTTAAAAATTTGGATTATTGGATAAAATGGAGAGTCTATTGGATACTACCTTGGAGCTTTTTGTATAATGGGTTTCCATATATCAGATGCTATACCTAGTAGTATAAATAATGCTACATGATTAACTTTATGATAAATAAACAACAGGGTACCAGCAATATTATATGTTATGTACCAGTAATCGGAGGCCCATAGCACAATGAAACCTTTTAAAATCTTAGAATGATATACTTTGCATCAAATAAAACCCAAATGACCCTCTGTACTCCTGGAACCCCAGGAACTTAAAGGGCAAGGAAAGGCAAAGAAATAAAATCCCATTTTTACTTTTCTTTAATGAAAAAGAAATATATCTCCATTATACTTTAATTAAAAAATGTGTACCGTTTTTATAAGAAACCTGACTGTATGCAGTGAAATTAGAAAAAAGAAGGCATTGTTAGACGGTCCCTAACTTCTGACAGGGAAATAATCATACTTATGAACAGCAGGGGGAGCCCCTGCCTTACTTACCAGCCATGCAGAACTCAAGCAGCTTTGTTTTTTGATCATTTATGACGATCCCTAAGCAGCATAGATCACACTGAGCATGTGCAGGGCCAGAGGCAGAAAAATATTTTTAACAAAGTTACAAAATGACAGCCCCCTGTGGCCAACTTTAAAACTATAAATAATTTTTTTGATTAGGCTTGTGGTGCAGTAAGTTCATGTTTATGTTTAGTATACAAAATACAGCATTTCTACCCTTATTCTATTTTACACTTTCCTTGCCCTTTAAAGGCTTCCGTTGCTTTTATTTTTCCACTTCTGGGAAGTTCCAGTTCATATTTATTTGTATAAATCTCAAGATAAATAGATTTCTGACCAAAGGTCTGTAAGTACCCTTAAATTATACAAATGAACTCAGGCTTTTCACTTAGAATTTCTTATCATGGCCCATGATGAATATAAATACAATTTCACATAGAGCAGGTTGTTAACTGGCTTATAGAATGCAGTGTTATATATCTCAAGCTCTTTTGTATAACAACAAATTAAATATTAATACAATCTTATAAGCTTACTCTAGTGTGAGATATGAAGAGCTTGGGTGCATTTTATTATTCTGCATGGAAAGCACCATCAGGCAGAATGCAAGCAGCAGGGAAAAGCATTTGTTTGTGTAACAGGATAATGGGCCAAGGCTACAGAAGAGGCTGAGGTGTAAAAGTGGCTCTGAGACGTGTTGACCTTGTTTCTCGCCACTTAATGTGAATTAAAGCTGTTAGTGAGAACTAGTTTGGGCATGTGGTATAGTACTTACTACAGCCGCTGCCAAGGAACGAGATGTGTGTTTCTAAGGAGATCCAACAAAAAAAAGGGAGCTGTCACTTTTCAAAGGTGCCTAGTATTCACGAGACGGAGAAGAATAGAGGCAGGCTGGACTGGTAACGCTACACCCTAGTAACAAGGCTCCGTTTCTATAGTGCATTTAACTCACAGACAGCAAACAATGTTTTCTTCATTTTTTTATTCTAACATTGAAAGACTGAGAAATGCTATGCTTATTGGCTTCTAATAAAATATAAATAAACAGGTCAAGGCTCTAATTTATCAGCTGCTGGTATTTTTTTAACCAGCTTGGTAATACGTACCAATACTTTAAAGGACAAGGTTAAATCCCTGAGGGGTATCAATATAATAACCAATATAAAAACCAGGCCTATACTCTTGGTTGAATATTTTGCCATTTTGTGGTATCATTCTTGCAATGCCACCCCACCATCTTTTAAAAGGTCCTAGTGGTCCCTTCTACTGTCGGACCACGTGCAGTACAATAAAATAGCAGATTTTTAACCAGCAGATGCGTGCATCAAGTACTTCAGCAAGGGACCAGGGAGCTTTCAGAAGATGGCCAATCACTACTGGAAAAACAAATAGAGGCAGGGGTTTTTGCCTTTCTCTGGATCAACTAGCAGTTAGGCAGGTTATACATAGACTTACAAGGTTGAACTTGATGGATGTGCCTTTTTTTCAACCTAACTTATTATATTACTATGTAATACCTCTGGCTGGTGTGCTATTCATCAAAGAGGAACCCTGGCTCAGGCTGTAAGGTTAATGGTCACCCCATCCCCAAAGGGTTGCCCCTGTCCGGATTTCACCCATTTGGAAGGACTATCAGGGTGAAACCTTCCTGTCCAGATTTCCAAATTAGGAAATCCGGACAGGACATTAAAAACAATGACATGGCCAATCGCTGATCACCAGGTCATCAGTCCCACCCATCACATCGCCAGCCCTGCTATGCCCTGCCCCAATGTCACCAGTCATCCCTACAACATCATCCGGCCCACCCCCTGTCCGTTTTCTGGCCCCAGCTAAGGTGGTAACCCTACCTCCCACCATAATTTTCTTTTTTCCATAATGTAAAGATTTTGTTATAGAGTAGAAATGCACTATTATCCACAAGAAGATAATTTTTACATAAATACTGTCAATCTTTGGGGCATATTAATTCAGTTGGTTGCCACTGTGCTCTAACACCCTATTGCAAAAAAGCAAAGTAGTTGAACACATTCTTATAAACTGACACTTTGATGTTTTGATTAAAACTACCATTTTCCTGTTAGTCAGGAAACTTTAAATGTCCAATTGCTGAAGATCCCTATGCTTCATTTATTCCATTGGACTGTGTACAGGGTGTTGCCTGTAAATCAAAGCCAGGGATAAGGCAAAGAAGTTCCACAGAATGCTTATGGTACAAAGGCTTGGGAGCCAACCTTTAGGCACACTTAGATCCCTGAAGTTACTAGTTCCTGGAAACACTCACTATACAGTAGGTCTGATTTGTGGCACTTCTTACACTTTGTGAGTAAGTTGGACAGGGCCACGGAAAAAAATCCAGTGGCCCCAGTGTGCGAGCTTGCAACCCCCGCCAGAATGTATCTTCTCTCCGCCAAGATCCGATTGGAGATAAAGGAGGAGGAGGTAAGTGGCGTGAGAGCACAAGGCTAGGTTGAATGCTGGGTGCTTGGAAGAGGGTCCTTAGGTCTCAGTCTCAGTGGGCCAAGAATGGCCTAGTCCAACGCTGGTTACTTAATATGGCTCTCAGTACAATGCTGATCTAGTGGCTGGTCTGATTGCCATTTGAAGTCAGGAAATAAATGTTTATCCTTTATGAGGCATATTAGAGAGTCTTTTTCAACCTATGTAACTTGTCTTATGGGAAAAAGCATTCATGCAAAGGCCGCCATTATCCTTATGATGCCTAACCACATCCTTATCACCTTCCACAGATCATCCCTAGTAGTGGTTTCTTTACAGGAAGCCAGTAGAGCATGTGATACTAAAACAAACATCCTCCCTTGATAACTGGTGGTACAGAGCCACCAAAACATATATTAATTGCAATGTAATAGGACATCTTGATAGCAGGAAAAACAACTATATCAACTACTTATATTGCAGTAGCACCAGAATATACAGTACTGTATATACATTTTTGTATATGTGCACATTTCTGCAAATGGTGGCTATGGGTTGCTGAATAAGCAGTGAGAACCAACCTGTCCTTGTGAGAATTATAGGAAAGTAAGAAGTTGTAGTCCCCAAGCTTTTGTGAATTTACACCCCCTTTTCTCGGTGTTACACAGCTTTAATCAAATGCTTTGGCTGCACGTCTGCATATTCTATGATTATCCTTTGATTGCCACCTCATCACAATCAGATATGACATATTTTTCTCCTACTCGCTAGTTAAAGGATTGAAAATATATTCTGTCTGATTTTGATAATCCTCCCTGTTCAAGGCTTTAGATCCCAATATGCTTTGTGTTTCGGAACAATGGCAGAGAAAGATTTGATTTTGACAGAATCGAATCCAGAAATGCTGCTTCCCTGCTTTTTCTTTCATAGCGGAGTATCCCATTTTTGTTTTCTTTTGTTGTTTTTTTCATGATGAATGAAATCTGTCAGATCTTATATATTTATGTTGTCTTACTTGTCCTAAATGAGCCCAGACTTGATTTAATAAGTCAAGAATATAGAGCATCTTGGAATTGGTGAAGAAACCTATATGTTTTTTCCGAGCAATGTCAGCTTTTCAGTAGCAATAAGAAGCTCAATCTCGGTATCCACCTGTAAATGAATTCACTGGTACAAGTACAAAGACTAGTTCATTAAGGTTAAATTAATTGCAACCCATTTACTTATACAGGTATGGGACCTGTTATCTAGAATATTCAGGATCTGGCATTTTCCAGATAATGGTTCATTCCATAATTTGGATCTTCATAGCTTAAGTCTGCTAGAAAATCATAAAAACATTAAATAAAGCCAACAGGCTGGTTTTGCTTCCAGTAAGGATTAATTTTATATTAGTTTGGATCAAGTACAAGCTACTATTTTATTACTACAGAGAGAGAAAGGAAATCATTTTTAAAAATTAGGATTTGTATAAAATGGAGTCTATGTAGGAAATTCACTAAGATCCGAAAATATGCCAGCACAAGCTTCGCTAGCATTCGGCGCACTTCGCCAGGCGAATTTTCGCCAGCGCTACGCAAATTCACTTAAGTGCGAAGTTACGCTGAGGTCGGCAAACGGTAGCATATTTGCGTTAGTGTTACTTTGCCAGGCAAAGCGCAGTTACGCAAGCGAAGCCTACTTTGCATACGGCGGGAACTTTACGTTATAATAGAAGTATATGTTACAGCCACTACATTCCACTACATAAGCCCAGGAAACCTTTAATAAATTATATAAAGTTGTCCTATTGCCCTACATGTATGGTTGTGTTGCCATATGTTAGGAAATGTAGGGGGGAAGGAGGGTAACCCCCCCCAAAAAAACGATCTTTTTCAGACTATCACCCTCCTATGCTAAAATACGCCAGCGTTTTTTTGGGACTTAGAAAAAAAATGTACATTTTTTTTTTCAACCTCCTATCTATTGTATTGCACTTCGCCAGGTCGGACCAGGCGAAGTAACATCTAGCGTAAGTGCTAACGAACAGAAGTTGATCTTAGTGAATTTGCGTAATTATGATCCTTTGCCAGTGCGCAACTTCGCCTGGCGTAAGGGTGCGAAGTTGCGCAAGTCTATCTACTTCGCTAGCATAAATTCGCCAGAGACGGTGTTAGTGAATTTGCGAAGTAACCATTTGACGTCACACTGGCGAATTTGCGCTAGAGTTAGACGCTTCGTGCTTTAGTGAATCTGCCCCTATGGGAGACAACTTTTCCGTAATTTGGAGTTTTTTTTTTTTTTTAAATAATGGGTTTCCGGATAACAGATCCCATACCTGTACCTATAACTTTAATTCAGCATATCATGCAGTTGTTAAATATACTGGAACTTATTTAAGGTTGTGGTTTAGTTACATTCACCATGAAATATGTACAGCCACTGTACTGAATGCCATATTAAAGCTTGTCTACTAAATGCCAGAAATTGGTTTAGTCAGCACTGATGTCCTCCAGATTTCTTCAATTTCGGTGCACGTCCCACAATTCCCACAATTACCTTGTTTCTGCAATTTCAATGCAAACGAACAGCACCATTAGGAAGTTTTCTTAAAAGCCTTTATTTAACAACGGCTCTGATCCAGATGCAACGTTTCAGACCAGAATTTATCAAGCTTGATAAAAGACCGATGCTGGTCTGAAACGTTGCATCTGGGTCAGAGCCGTTGTTAAATAAAGGCTTTTAAGAAAACTTCCTAATGGTGCAGTTCTTTGCATTGATACTAAATGCCAGATACATGTATGCTCTCATTGTTTGCTACTGGCATGCAAGCCAATATATTCCAATATGTGACACAGCACCCCGTATCCAGGAATTTTCTTTAAAAAAGCCTTTATTTAGATGAAAATTGGCTCATGACCTGTTACAGAGCAACATTTCACGCCTCATCTAGGCTCTTTATCAAGCTATCAAGTTTATCAAGTATCTTCCTTGATACTTGGGTGAGTGCTGACTAAACTACAATAGGGATGGGCGAATTTATTCGCCAGCAGCGAATTCGCAGTGAATTCCCGCGATTCAGCACCAGCGAATAAATTCTGCGAAACGCCCCCAAAAATTTTCCTGGCGAAAATTTGCCAAAAACAAGACACGCAACGAAAGTAAACGAAGTGCCGCGCATCAAAAAACGATACGCGCATCGTTGCGAAAATTTTTCGCCAATTTGCAAATTTCGCTACAAATTTGCAAATTTTTTGGCGAAGCGAATCTGGATAGATTCGCCCATCACTAAACTACAACACAGTGCTACTGGCATGCAACAGATATGACTAACCTGTCAATGAAACTCGCAAGCTAAACTGACATTTTTGTATTATACAAACCAAAGCACTTCAAGCAGCTTTCTAAAATGAACTTTTTCTTTTACTGTATTTTTCTACTGCCATTTGGATTTAAAACAGTGGTCTAGGCAACCAAAAAGCAAATTGATTGCGGAGCCTCTTCTATTCATCTTCAGATCAGCGTTTGCTCGCAATGGTCAGTGACCCTAGAAACCAAATAGCAGTTAAATGTCATACCGAAGAACACAAAATAGGAATCATTTTAAAAGATTGTAAAACAAATGTTTAGAAATGGAAAACATATGTATTATCTCAGGATAGCACCTCACAACAGGTTCATCTTAAGGTGAACTAGTCTTGGTGTGTTTATTAAAAGCACAAAATGAAAGTGGATAAAAAGGTTGAGGGTTGACTAACAGCTCAGATTTTCCAGCTTCTCGGAAGGTTAAAACCAATACCAGTTTTATGTTATTTCTCTGAAAGACTTGTTCTCTTGCAGTGAGGATATTTGGTCTAAATATTCTGTTTTGAATACACCACAAATAATTGCAGCACTTTTGTTTTGTAAGAGGAAAAGTGACCATGCATGCCCATATGTGGTTGGGGGGTTTGATTCTGACTATACCATTAGCATTCCTTGGCATGCATGGCTTGAAATCTTTCCACCCACAAATTTCCTCTGCAGATGCTCCTACTTTATATTAAGTTAAAGTGGACCTGTCACCCAGACACAAAAATCTGTAAATAAAAGTCCTTTTCAAATTAAACATGAAATCCAATTTCTGTTTTTTATTAAAGCATTCATAGCTGTTGTAAGCTTATTTAAAAATATCAGCTGTCAATCAAATATTGTCCGCCACTCCTCTATGCCAGTGGCATAGAGGCGGGGCGGACAATTACTTTCACTTTCTATTCAGCACTTCCTACATGTCACTGCTCTCCACACATTTGGATCTTTTCCTTGTGCTCCACACATTCCCCCATTCTCTTCACTGTTTAATTGTGTAGCCAGGGCATGGGGATGGACATTGGGTCCCCCATTCTGGTGCACAAACAAGATTCTGAGATTCTTGCCATAAAGTATTTGCATGATGCTTTTACATTACCTGTCTGATCCTCCATGTTCCTGTATGAGGGGGCTGCCATATTTGTGCAGCAGGAGTCCATTAGCATTAGAAACTGTAACTAACAGACTGAGATGGGACAGTCAGGTTGACAAAGTCAGAGTGTCAGAGAGTCAGGCTTAGGAAATCCAACTAACAATTATATACAAAAACAAACCTCTCAGCAAAAAATGATCAACATGACCTATAGGTAACATTAAGGGGCAAATTTACTATTATTCCCCAAAATAAATTCGACCAAATTCGCAATTCGATAAGTATTCGACCATCGAATGCTTATCGAATTGTTTTAGGCTATCATTTTGCTCAATATCTGATTTCTCGATGAATTCGTACGATCGGATACTGTGAAATTTCATTCGAGCGTCCGAAGAACTCTCCGATCAAACGAATGGTATGAGAGCTTCCCATAGGCTTCTATTACAATTCGGTAGGTTCGATCTGGTGAAGTAGGCAGTCGAATAAATTTTAAATATTGATTCCTACGATCATCGAATGATCAAATTATCGAATATCCGATCATTCGATCTATTCGATATTCGATGAACGAAGAGGCCAAATTTTACTTTACGATTTCACGAAAAATTCGTACGATTGTTATTCGATCGAATTCGATCGAACTTCGATCATTTCACGTGAATTTCGTAAATTTGCCCCTTAATGTAAAATTCATTTTTTAGTATCAGTATCACTTCTTCTTAAACAGGCCGTTCACCTTTACTTACTTTACTTAACTTTTAGCATGTTACAGAATGGCTAATTCTAAGCATCTTTTTAATTGGCGTTCGTTATTTCTTTTTTATAGTTTTTTAATTATTTTCCTCTTTTGACTCTTTACAGTTTTCAAATAGGTGTCTCTGATCCCACCTAAAAACCAAATTCTCTGTAAGGCTACATATTTATTGTTATTGCTACTTTTTATTACTCATTTTCCTATGCAGGCCTCTCCTATTCATATTCCAGTCTCTAATTCAAAACAATGCACGGTTGCTAAGATAATTTAGACCCTACAACCAGTTTGCTGAATTTGCAAACTGGAGAACTGGTGGATAAAAGTTAAATAACTCAGAAACCGCAAATAATAAAAAATGGAAACCAACTGCAAATTGTCTCAGAATATCACTATCTACATCATACTAATGGGCAAATTTAGTGGCTGAAGTGGCTGTTGCTAGTGCAGTTTCGTGCCCTATCGCCAGGCGATTTTTCTTTCAGGTGAACGATCATTACACCGCAAATTCACTAAAGTGCTAATTTTACAGAACCTTACCCCTTTCGCCAGAATTTCCTTCACCACCTGAGACCTGGCGAACTGATAATATGAAACTACATCCCCTTCAATCTTATGTCAGTGACATCATATCTAGTGATGAGCGAATTTATTCGCCAGGCACGAATTTGTGGTGAATTCCAGCGATTGTGAAACGCCAGTGAAAATTCACCTGACGAAAAGTAGCTGGTGTCAAAAAGAAAACAAGACGTGCGTCAAAAAAAGTGACGCGCAAAAAAACGTGACAAATTTTTGGGCGAAACGTGATAGATTTGTCCATCACTAATCATATCCTCTATGCTGAAAAGTCTTAAAAGTTGTAAAGCTGTTGGTTTTTTTTCAGATTTCAAAGCAGTATTGCCTTTAAAATTCACGGGAAAATTTCATGATTTTGCAGATGGCAAATGTTTATGTTAAAAATTAGCTGTGGAAAAATGATCTGCTACAACAAAATTGTCACACATCAAAATTATTTAGGTGCCCATTTATAAATATTGTCTCGCATATAAAAATACATTTGATGCTCATAGACTTTAATGCATTTCAGCTAGTTTTTGCCATTTTGCTAATTTTTGGTGAAGCAAAACAAGTCAGATTCACCCATCATTACGCTACACAAACTATGGAAAACAAAAAGAAACAAATTGCAATGTGGTGCCTGGTGAGCTCTACAGACAACACTAATGACACATCACAGTCAGTCAGGACAGAATATTTCACTAGATAAAGTAGAGTTTCTAATGGGCTATGTCTTCCACCTTCAGGCTCTTATGATTTTAATCCACAGCAGAGTACATAGAAGACGTTACCACATTAGGGCTTATTTATAACAGGGGTGCAAAAGAAAAATGCAAAGTATCATGTTTTTGTTCACAAAGCATCTTGCCACCCCTGGGTTCCAGCTGCCAGCACTTATATAAGAGGAGCAACATATGGCAGGACACGGTGTAATAGGGTTGACCTTGCATGTTCCCAACATCAGTAGATGTTTCAGACTCACCTTGTTTGCCCACCTCTTGCTCACACCCAGTTTAAAGAAAAAAAACCCTCTTGCTTCTTAATGCAAAGTGCTGTTATGTCATATCAAGGTGTTTGAAACTCTATCAAGCATTGCTAACCTCTTTGTTTGTATTTTACCTCTCAAATGAAATCTGCCTGATGTGTTTTTTCATCAGGACACTGGAAGGTTAGGGCTGCATATGATGAGCGTGTTGATCTCTTTAAGTGGACTGATGGCAAATGTATTTTATTGGGTGATGCCAAGTACTAACAACAGTAAGAGTTATTAGTTTAAAATATATCACATTTAATAGAGTCAGATCTTCGCTATTTGGAGGACATGCAAATATAATAGAGTTTCTGAACTCTGCATGTTCCTTTGGAATAGTGTATCTCAGTAATGCGTAGTGAGTCAGGCCACAATTGTCTTCTTCCCTTGGCCTCTATGTTATGATTTATGATAGGTCTTGTACTGTATCTTAGAAATCTCAATGCCTTTCATCCAGGGCCCTTCCTAGTCATTACTGTGACCTACCAACTGGTTTGAAACAACAAAGCTCCCATCTTATCTACTCTGTTTAATGGATCCTTAGATAATGCATATTTATGTCCTTCTTAACCTCCATTGAAAAGCCCAAATGAAATGACTGGTATCCTGCAATACTCAATGGTGTAGACATGGGGACATATATGTAGCTTTCCTGTATAGTTCATAGACATTTATAGACCTTCATGTTTTTTAGAAGGACTGAATCAAACAAATTAGCCTATCCATTTTATTGACAGACCAATTGAATCTATCCAAAAAAAATGGTCATTTATGATTGGCCACAGCCTTCAGGTATGCAACATTTCAGTTGTTATATGTAGTAGACCACAGTTAGGTTTCCTTGCTTTCTGTGGTGCAAACAATATAATACAGAAATAAAACCTATTTATCGACAGCTACAAGTAGCAGCTACAAATCTCACTGTTTGTACAGTATACAGATATAGGACCTGTTATGCAGAATTCCCAATAACTGCTGTTTTCCAGATAAGGGATCTTTTGTAATTTGGATTTGTATACCTTGTCTATTGTAAAAATCATGTAAACATTAATAAAACCCAAAAAGATTCATTTCCCCCAATAAGGATTAATTATATCTAGGTTTGGATCATGCACAAGGTCCTATTTTTTTATTACAGAGAAAAAGGGATCAGTTTTAAAAAAAATCTAAATTATTTTAATGAAATTGACTCTATGGGAGGCTGCCTTCATATAATCCGGAGTCTTCTGAATAATGGGTTTCCAGATAACAGTCTAAAATTCTTAGATCATGTACTTATACTAATTGTCCTAAATTGTCTTTTTACTCCTCAACTTCGAGAGAAATACTGATTATCAGAGTTCCACTACAAACAAAGCACTTAAATATACATGAAAGAGAAAGTATTTAATATTTGTTAGACATATTATCCCATAATGTTTATGGGGTTCAGCTTAATATACAGCACAGTTGGGCTCAATTAGAAAGTGATTGTAGTATCTATCACAAGCTTGCACTTGGCATATGGATTAAACTGAATAGGTAGTTATAATTAAATCATTTTTTATTGAAAGTTTTTTATTCCCATAGCTTTCCACAATTCAGTTTTGGTAGATGTTGCGTGTCTCCCATTTTTAGCTATTTTATGGGATGGTATATATTTTTACAAGTTGTATCTTTTTGGATATAGTTGTGGCCTTAGGTGCATTTATGTAACATCACAAGCAAAGTATAGTTCAGTAACATTATGTTGCATGATGGGACTTTGCTGCATGGATCAAAAGGCCCACTAAAATTCTAAAATCTGAAAAGGCATCATTTACAAAATACTTGCCTGGCACAATTTCCCATTGGATGTCTATGAAGGTTTTCAGTCATCGAGGTCATAATATACAGCAGTGGTCCTCAAACTTGGCCCTCCAGCTGTTAAGGAACTACAAGTCCCACAATGCATTTGCCTGACTGTGGCTGTCAGACTCCATCATTGCATTGTGGGACTTGTAGTTCCTTAAAAGCTGGAGGGCCAAGTTTGAGGACCACTGATATACAGTATCTAGTGTAGATAAGTCTTGAGCAACTGGAGTATTATTCAAAATGTTTTACAAGCAAACCTAAGTTGAGTTCAGTAGTATTATGTTGCATGAAGGAACTTTGCTGCAGAGGTCAAAAGGCCCACTAAAATTCTAAAATTTTTAAAACCATCTTGTATCATTTACAAATACTTGTGAAGATAACACCTGACACAACTCAAGGAATGTCCCCTTGGATGTCTATGAAGGTTTTCAGTCATCCAGGTCATGATATACAGTGTAAGTCTAAAGCAACTGGACTTTCTGAGGATTCATCAAAATGTTTCACTACTCATCCAAGTGGCTTCCAATCCAAGATTATTGCTTTAGAATTATCTCCACTGGATACTGTTTTCCCATGGAATATTCTCTGGAGCTGAGCACAAGTATCGTTCTTTGTTTTGGAGACAGGAATTGCTTGCATTGTAGACCTGCAACGTGCAGCAGACAGATGCATCAACAAGTCAGCCAAGGGATAGATAAAATACAAATCTAAAAACATTCTGGATGTGGCAGTCTAATCTACATAAAACACAAGACTCAAATGAGTCTGTTAATTCAGAATAATTTTATAAAAGGGACATTACTGCAATGTTTTACTAGAAATATATTTATGTATGTGTG
>CM044432.1:17888632-17900038 GCA_024363595.1 Xenopus borealis | reverse complement strand
AGTAGTAAAATAATATCTGTGAAGGGACTGTGGTAGAGAGTTCTCCATCATTTAAACCCTTGAAGGTAGTGGTGAATTGTTTTCAAGAAAAAATCTTAATGTCCAGTTGCCTTTGAATTAGTTCTAGTAGATACAGACTCAAATTGTTATCACTTATGGTGACTGTATTTGTAGGGCAATACAATAACTTCAGGTACACAGTTTCAAAATAGCATTTATGTGCAATTCACAAGGTGCTTTTCAGTTGTGTGCAGATACAACATGCCAAAGGAACCCTGGAAATACCAATGCAATGTATCAGTCCTGTGTGCCACTGGATTTTTTCTATGGAGCAGTTTGTGTGAGGTGGCTGAGCCTCTATCTTATGAGCACCAGGTATATTTACCATTCATTACATTAGGGTGTGTGAGAGCCAAATTTGTTGGACTTACCATCACCATACCATTTACAGGAATACATACAAAGCAGAGTTCTACTGAAGCTAGCGTTTCTACCCTACTTCATTGTTAAACCTTAATTCTCCTTTAATGAACTTACATTGGAACGTTTATACGAATTACACTTTCATTATGCAAAAAATAGCTTTTGGGTGGAGATTCCTTTTAATCTGGGAACAGGCTTACTAAGTTAGTCTTCTGTTTTTAATTGAGACCTCTGCTGTCTTGAACAGTCATTTACCACAGCCATATTCATGTGTAATTCTGAGTTAGTCAATTAAAATGATACTCGGCGATAATGATATTCACGCTGAGTGAAATTTACTCTGTGGGAATCAGACGAGGCTTATGCGATCACAGAAAGTCACCTAGTTCCAAAGCACAAAGAACTGAGCTAAATTGTCTTAACAGCCACTTTAGACGTATTTAAATGAGCAAATTAAAATACAATGTAACAATTAAGTTTAACCTGTTCAGGAGATAGAGGGTTCCCCTCCGGTATAGAGACGGGGGAAGTTTAAAGCCATTTATGTACATACAGCACAGCTTTGTTTAACCGATATTTGCATGAGGGTTAAATAATAGAAGCAGCACTAGATCTAGTAACCCATAGCAGTCAAGTAGTGGGTAGCATTTACTGGTCAGCTGCTTGAAAGCAAACCTCTCTTGGATGCTATACTTGATGCTAACTACTAGTATTACCAATGCTACCAATTCATTTTTTACCCTTTAATTTGTATTGGTAATAATCGTGCCCACTGCAAAAACCCACCCATCACTCTTGAGCTCTGTATATGTAAAGTATTTGGGTCCCTGTCATACATATAATACATTGTATGGCTTTATTTGAAGTTGGTATCCCCCAGGCTCTTCAGACCAGGCCAGGACTGGCAATCTGTGGGTTCTGGCAAATACCAGAGGGGCTGCTGTAAGTTGCCAGAGACACTATTTAGTGGGTTGGTAGGGGGCTGTTTGGGCCTCTGTGTACTTGAAAGACCAAGGCCTATTTTGAATCACACACCAGGCCAAGTTCAGACTCTCATCTGGCAGAACAATATTAGAGTGAAAGGATATTGTACCAGAAGGCTGTATTTGAATTTATGTTTTCATCAATAGATATGAAAGGCAAGTTTATTATTGTACACATTGTTCTTTCTCTACATATTTTATTTATACGAATAAGAGCTGCCATTTATATTATCCTTTATTTATAGTAGTGTAGGCGTGTTACATAGAGCTTTACAGAGCTTGTTCATAATTCACATTGATCGTTGCCCCAGTCGAGCTTACACTCTGAAGTATTTACATTGCACATCCACCCAACTGATCTAACTGCATGCTGTTCTGTTCAGATTAGAACCCAGGACCCTGTTTCACTGATCAATATCTACCGTTGGCATCACTTCAGCACTTTCCTAGCCAATATGATTGGGAAATCGTTGTCTTCTTCCTACTGGAATCTCAGGCCACCCAAGTATACTCCCCAGCAGCTTCCTAAGCTTGCCTGCATGACAAAGCACATATGATTTTGTCCCTAACGGCTAGTTATCTTGTTGTTAACAAATACAGCAGAACCTTCCAAAGCAGAAACTTTAGGCTTTCTTTCAGGTTCTTGCAGCCTATTGGGAGGTAAGAGCAATATGTATCCCCTTCCACTACACTGTATTCTTGCTTGGTTGAGACATTCGCTATAGAATGCTCAATGTATTTATGTGCACCAGATATGTTTGTTGAAAGAAAACCTCTCTTGGATGATATTCTTGGTGCTAACTACCACTACTGCCATTACTACTACTCCATATGTGCAACCTCTAGGGAGGTAAAAGCAATATGTATCTCCTTCCTCTACAATGTATTCTTGCTTGGTTGAGAAAGCACTGCGTATCTTGTCGGCGCTATACAAATAAATGATGATGATGATGATGATTCTCTATAGAACGCTCAATGCATTTATGTGCATCAGATGTGCACCAATGTTATACAGCATTGGGTTTTAAAGGAGAACTGCAGCCTAACTAAAAAAGTAGGCTAGAAATGCTGTACATTATGAGTTGGGCTTCTGTACCAGCCAAAGCCAACCACAACCCTTTAGATTTAAACATCTGTCTCCAAAGATGCCCCAGTAGCTCCCCATCTTCTTTTCTGCTGATTCACATGCTCTGTACTGCTGTCATTTACTTAACTTAAGGACCCACTCACAATATACAGTACACATAGAATAGAAATGTCAGACTGATTAGTTATTAATACACTAATTACTACATAACAGCACAGAAACTAGTGTCAGAATTTAATAATCAGCCCTGTAGCATCAACTTATGTTACAGGCCAACCTCATTTTCTGGTTGATAATTAATGATAAGCCCTAAGATTAGCTTCTGAACAGCTGCTCAGAGTACACTGTGTCACAGACACCAGCCTAAAGCTGAAACTTTAGGCTGGTGCAATAAGTTCATTATATAAAATATGACATTTTAGCTATATAAATCTTTAGGGGTTAGTTCTCCTTTTAGAGTTTAGTTTCTCAGGTCATACTTCTACTTGTTCAATACCAAAGATCACATGAGTAAATACCATCAGACTCATCTTTGCTGTCAACTATGGCCTTAGAATTCCAACAGGGTTATGTAATGAAAGTCGGTAACAGAAAAACTATTCGTAATGTGAAAAGTTATGCCTCTGCGCAAACCAATTTTGCTTTGTGCGGATTTAATATTGCTTTTGCAAACCCGGAAACTGTTTAGTGACCACTTCCGACAGTGGAAAAAAGTTTGCAAATTTATAGCTTGTGCCAATGCGCAGTCAATGTAATAAAACTTCTTACTGAAAAAGTCATGTTTCCTCCAAAAGATTACAAAACCTTCAAGCACTTCTTAAAAGTGCAGAATTAAAATTTGCAGTGAGCAATAAAAGTTCACAATGCAATAACAGTTTAAGGAACAATATTACATTGCGAGATGTGCATTTTTATTCTTATTAGTGCAAAGTGTTTTTCTCTTTGAGCCTTTAATTACTTTCTCCTCTAAGGCTTCTATATTCGATATTCAAATTCAAAGGATTTTAATTCTATTAAAATTTGATGGTCGAATTCTAGGTTTTTTTATAACTTTTTTAGTAAATCTGCCCCATCTGTCCGTAGATATTCTATCATGACAGTTCCCTTTTATGTCTACCTGTGAGAAACTATAACTATAGCAAGTGGACATCCTGTTATAGGATATTACTGAATTTGCTATTACAACAAATAAGCAGTTCTGCATTCAGGTGACCATTTTCAGGCAGCAAGACAAAGACAACCTTATGCCCTTTATTTATATTTCAACAGTACAGCTACAATGCTTGGCTTTGTCTGGGTTTCAATGACGCTGGCATGAAAAAAAATGAGCCAGTAATATCAGTAACCTCTCTGCCTCTCTGCAATCAAGCCCTTTACAAAAGCATTAAAGAAAATATAGAATGATCATTTGGCTAGTGATGGGCGAATCTCCCGAGATTCGCTTCGCCGAAAAATTCGCGAATTTCCAGAGAAATTCTCGAATTGGTGAAAAATTCGCGAAACGAGTCGCGGGATGCTTTTGACGCGCATCGTTTTCGGTGCGTCGCGTCATTTCCGACGCGCATCGTGTCGTTTTCGGGGCGCGTAGTTTTCGTCGCGTCGTGTCAAAAACGATGCGTGACTAGTTTTTCACTAAGCGAAATTTCGCTGGCGATTCGCGAATTTATTCGCCAGCGGCGATTCGCGAATTTATTCGCCAGCGGCGAATCGCGGGAATTCGCCGTGAATTCGCCCCTGGCAAATAAATTTGCCCATCACTACATTTGGCTTATCCTACAGCATATGTTGATTCTGAGCAATCTCTATTGCAGTGATCCCCAACCAGTAGCTCGCGAGCAACATGTTGCTCCCCAACCCCTTGGATGTTGCTCCCAGTGTCATCAGAGCAGGTGCTTATTTTTGAATGTCAGGCTTGAATGCAAGTTTTGGTTGTATAAAAACCAGTTGCACTGGCAAACAGAGGCTCATGTAGGCTGCCAGTACACATAGGGGCTACCAATAGTCAATCACAACCCTTATTTGGCTGGGGTTGGGGACCGCTGCTCTATTGTGTCCATTAAAGGGCAAACATTTTCACTTTTATAAGCTATTGTCAGCTGTTGTTTTTGTTTTTTCATCTTCATGTCCACCTATGATTGGTAGCTGCCCTATAGTTTGTAAAAGGAAGATGAATGTTCCCTAAATAGGCCTGCTTTGTTGTATCTAGGTTTGGCACCCGGCCAGCTGGTAAGGCTGGGGTCAGAATTACAATGTACCTGTACTTAAATATGTAATAACTAGTCCTCAATCCTGGCATGACTCTGATTTGTCTCTGATTCACTCCCGATCTTCATCCTCCCCTTCTCTACTTACAAAATTCCCCTCCAATATCAATGCTAACCTCATGGCACTGCCCTATTTGTTTCATTGCTTCACCCATGACATCACTGACCTGCCCTCCTCCCAGACTCTCATCCCATCTTGGCTGTAACGAAGGTGCCAAAAGGAACAAACTCTAGTTGTGTCATAATAATGCATGGATCAATGTTTAGTCCTCTTGAGCTGCAATTGATGAAGATCAATAAAGCAGCTTTGAACTGTTCAGTAGGTCTGTTCTCCTAGAAGAAGAGCTGCAATTAAGAAAGATTTTAGACTTACAGTAAATACTCTACAGACTTTCCATACTATAACTAACATTAAGGAGCAAATTTATTAAAATTCAACACCGATTCACGATTTGAGAAAATCACAGCAAAAGTGTAGCTGTCAATCTCAGTTTCAAGCAAAAGGTTTATGTTGTTATAACAATGCATGGATCAGTTTTTAGACCTCTTGAGAAGAAATTGAGGAAGATCAAGAATACAGCCTTTAATCATTTTAAATTTTAGACTTAAATATGATAGTGATGGGCTAATCTGACCTGTTTTGCATTGCCAAAAATTTGCAAAGCAGCTAAAAAGTTGCTAAACACATTGACATTAACACATTGACAATGGGTGACACATTTTTAAACAATGTGACAATTTTTAAACCATGTGACTTTTTTTTTTTTACTATCCATTAAAGTCTTTTTGGCAAAAAAAGGCAAAATATTTTGCTCATCCCTAGTTACAGACTTTTCTTTACAGAAATTCAATATCACATTTTTTGTGCAATTCTATAAAACTGCGGCAAAAAAAACACAATCTCAGTCATTTCCGTAAGTTTTCTAACTGTGAATTATTAGGATTCATCAAACAAAAGCTCGGGAAATGAATTTGAAAAATCTGGCAACTACAACTTGCCAAACTTCTATAGAAGTCAGTAGGAGGAGATTTATTTTTCTCCCGCTTACTGCCATTGAGTTTTTCTGGTTCACATTTTTCCAGAAACATGCTTGAAATTTTTTCTTCAAGAACCTTGAAAATGAAACTAAATTTAAAAAACGATTTTTTTATTTATGATACAAAGCAAGCCAAGCTAAGCGCTCATGTGAGGCTGTCAAAAGTTGCAGTGGAACAATGGAATTGAATATCACCCACAGTGGTCATAAATACTTGCTGTCTGTTCCATTTGGCAGCCACCACTCCATGTGTAAAACTACTAATAGTCTTAGAAGGAATGTTCTGTACATAGACCTATGCCAGCCCCTTATGTGATACAGGGAAAATAAATGGAAGAGAAACCATGTTCCTCTTTATTGTTTGCGTCTATACAATCTACTACTAATATTTGCCAGCCTTACAAAGAAATCTCTGCTGATATAACCACTTGACCATTCTATCCATCAAGGGCATTCCTTCAGAGGGATGGCAAATTATATTGTAACCAGAGAGAACAGGGTCTAATGAGCATTCCAGACATAGCAAAGTCAAAAGGACTGCTGCTTCTCCACCGCAGAATGGCCAAGGTTGCGTGTTATGCCGAAACTATTTATAACAGCGTGTCAGTATGATTAAGACTAAACATGGGCACGTGCAATATTTATATCTTTACAACAGTTCTTTGTTTATTTAAGGTACCGCTTACAAGTCAGGGTGATATTATAGGGGTTTAGGGAATGTACGTGCACATGTTTGGAACACTTGTCTCTCTTGCACCCATGCCCTCATGTATTTATGCAGCTTGGTAACAGTGCAATGACCTTATTTGTAAAATATCACCAATATAGTAGGAGGCCATACTGTGGTGGTATAGCATGGGAACATATTTTGGGAGGATATTCTAACAAGTATATTTTCACAGTTTCAATGAAACTGGGAAGTAAGGCTAACAGAGTACATATGTGTATAATTAAAGGGTCATCCAAACCTTTTTTCTTTTGCTACACACTTACACACAGTTAATATTGGACATTAATAATAATATTTTCAGCTTCAGTGGATGTCTTTTCCTTTGTCTTGTTAAGTTTTCTTATTCCAGATCACTGATACACAGCAATATAAATAGGCAGTAACTTGTGAACTAAACAAGGAAAAATGTTGTATTTTACTCCAGCCCTTATACAATGTCAACAGGGAGTTGTGGCAATCCACAAAACATATACAGTGAAACATGTAGATGTATTGGCATCCCCAGTAAAGTTTACAGTTGGAACAGTGGGTAGTGGCATTACAAGCACATGGTATACTGTCTGCAATAATTATGGGGAAGAAGTGATCTGACACACATTTCGAACTGTGAGGGAACTGCCACCCCCAGCACATTATACAGTGAAAGCGCTGGGTACTGACACCCTGTCACATTATACAGTGAGAGTTCTAGACATTGACACCCCCAGCACATTATATAATGGGGTTGCTGGACCCTGACAACCCCAACACATTATACAGAGAAAAAGCTCTGGGTACTGACACCCCCAGTACATATACAGTGAGATTGCTTGGCACTGTCACCCCAGCACATTATACAGTCAAAGCACTGGACACTGACATCCCCAGCACATGAGATCACTGCACCCCAGTACATTATACAGTAAAAAAAAAGTATTTGTGGACATCCTTAACCAATTACAATGTAGCATACCCAACACGTTATAATGTAAGAACAGTGGATACAGAGATATGTTAATATACATAGAAAACATGCCCTCCTTCTGAGTAGTTTTTGTTTTCCTTTTAAATATGGCTAATATGGCTGGTAAAGGCATGAGAAATGGAAAATGATTTAGTCACACCTGGACAATGTTTTCTGAAAATTAAAAACTTGGTTGTGGAGCTATTTCCTCCTCTGGCTTAATCACTGTGCATATGTAATGTTGGAGTGCAGCTGAGTCTTAAATCCATTTTCAAACAAAATGAAAAATGCTAACAAAGTGCTTTTGAAATTTTTTTGAGCTCAAGCACAAACCATCAGAATTTCTTCTTAAACAAAGATGCAGGGAAAAAAAGAAACAGCTGGAGATACACCTCCTTACCTCCCTGGGGGCTCCTTTACAGTCATCTCTCTTGTATGCAGTTTTGGTTTAATAAATTGCTAAAAATACAGTGATGAAATACCATTTTTTATTTGAAACTACTTACAGGATCTGCTGAAATTGTGCTTTATACTGGAGAATTATAAGCTGATCCTAAGCAGGGATCTCCTCAACAAATGAAGGGAAAAGTTGAATACAGTTTCCAATTATAAAAACCAAGAATATTGTTTTTAAAGGTAAAACATACCTAGCTGGAAGAAGAAACTTCCTTTGTTGTATATGAATATTCTTAGTAAAGTTTATTTCAACAACATTATTGCTGCTGAGAACTCTAGAGAATTTCATATCTAAGACAAGCAATATGAGCATTTCTATCATACATTTAAATACAAGCAAAAAAGGTTTACATGCAAAATAAGCCTTCTTCTGACTATTTGAAGTCACTCCAAAATGAGACAATTATTGTAGGTATTTAAAAGAAAAGTATAGCAAAAACCATTACTGTAAATGATAACTTTATAAATGTTGCTTAGTGATGTCATCCATTATAAATGGTGCTAGGCAATGTCACTTGTTTCACATGACTCATTCAAACTTGTGTATTATAATAAATAAAGTACCCTGTTGGAAATATAATGTTATTAGAAGTCCCTTTGGTATTTCAAGATTTCAAGTTTTTAATGTGTTATGGAAAGCCTCCTTAACTTACAATATCTTTATCTTTGCCCTAGTGGGTAACTTTATTAACCATATATTCCAGCTGGACTTTGCTTTGTTTTTTTAAAGGTGTTTCTAATTCTTCATGGAGATTCTAACTTGAACATAGAAGCCATGGAATTGGCATTAAATATACCAAAGGCCAACTGTCATAAGATATAACTATTGGACTTTTTCAGTTCAAGTTAACCTTGAAGCTCCAACCTTTGGACAGGGCCTCCTTTGGTTCAAACAAATGTATCTAAGAGAGCAAATACATATTCACAATAATTTTAAGAAAATCTAGGAGAGCAAAGGCCTATTCTCCCCTAATATAACACTAAGGGAGTTATTTATCAAAGGTCAAATTTAGAATTTTTTTACCCTAATAAATAATGTACTCACAGGTGGTTATTTATAAAAAAAAAACTGTAATGTCTAATATTTGATTGAATGGTTGAATCAAATTTGAATTGAGTTTTCCTCTGAAAAAAAACTCGAATGTCAGGAAGGCTATTAACATCTTCAAATGGGTCAAGGCAGGGTCAATAGGCAACCGGCACGTGTGCACATGCGTGTGCGCCCGACCACGTCGAAGGTGACTGAGAGGAGGGAGGAGAGTGCGACGGAGGGGAGAAGAATGTGACAGAGGGGAGGGTGGGAAGAGGGAGGTGAGAGTGATGGAGGGGAGGGTGTGAGGAGGTAGGGGAGAAAGACTGAGGGGTGTGATTCCTGCTAGGGGTAGGCAGAAGTCAATTTTAGAAGTAGCTGCCCACTTCCCCCTATCATTGTGCCTTAGGCAGCTGCCTCTTCTGCCGACCCCTAGTTACAGCCCTGTCAATGGACTTCTGCCATTGACTTGTACATGAACTTGGCAGGTTTTAGGTACTCTTTCCAGGGTTGATAAATATCACATTTGTATTTACATTTGAGTTTGTGCTTTTAAATTCAATTTGTGAGTTTTGACACAAAAAAATTTTTAAATTTGAATTCTAATTCAAATTTACCATTCAAACCTTAATAAATCTACACCTAAATATTTTGCTCAATTATACATACAATTTTTGGGATTTTTGCATGATTATTGCATGAAACCCAGCACAGATCTGGATATGTTCTTGAGTTTCCAATTGACTTATATCCAGCCTCTAAGACTGAGATTTCGGATTTTCAGATTTGTACTTTTTCCATCCTTGGGGAACATTAAATCATGAAAAAAATACATTTTTTAGTAAAAATTCAGATGTTATAGTAAAAATAACTAGAATGTATTTAAGTTTTCTGCAACAAGTGTTCTTACAATGTTACAATATAGTTTAGGGCTAAGCTATCCCACATTTAAAGAGCTAGCTATCCATAACAGCACAGATTGGGTCGGGTCATTCAGAGAAGTCTGTGGAACCCCAGTTGGGGGCAAGTCTCAAGTTGGCAAGCATTATGTGAAGGGGCCTTTTTTGTTTTCTGCTTATTTTTCCAGGAAATAAAGTGGTGTGTAAATAGAAAACTAGGAAATGTGTTGGGTTGCTTCATCATGGCTACAATGGGAAACATGTAACCCCCAACGTTTGATTGTTGCCCATAAATGTGCACTGCTGCATTTTAGGCATTAATGGTGGGCCACGTACTGATCCATGTTTTACCAGATGGGAGTAGAACTGTGGTAATTCCTAGCATTTACCTTCTACTTAACCTATATCTTCAGGATTGCTACATATATCATATACAACAGCATTTGGGTTATGTAGTATCAAGGGCCAGAAACCATTTGCTCATTCCAATCCAAATAACTGATTTAGCCAAGTAATCAGATGCATTATGAGCAATGTGAGTGAGCAAATTCTAATGTCAAACTTTACAACATTTTATGATAACATGAACAATAGCATTTTATATCTATAGCTCTATCTATCTGTATATTCTGGATTTTTCTGCTGTACTTAAATCAATGTATTTCTTTAGTCTTATAAATACATTGCCAAACTCACAGCAAATGTGAGTTTTATTTTATAAACTTGTATGCTTGATAAACCATGGCAATATATAGTTAAATAATGTGAATATATTTCATAAATGGGAAATGTAGACAAAAGGCTAAGTATCCCCTGACACAATGCAAAACAGACAATAACAAGCCAATAACAAGTCGTCCTAACTCTCTGTACACATTAGTTAATCATTGAAGAACTCAACAATACTTTTATTTAAAGTATCTCAATTTACAACGCATTCTTTAAGGGAAATGAAATCAGCAAGTGGATCGTGTGTCTAATCTGATGAAGTAGACAAAGAGTTTCATGTCTAGTGCAGATGACTTCTACATGATTGCCTATAAAAATGAGTGTTGAACACATGCTGTTGTCAGTGTCGGTCATTTACAGCTGGGCTGCATACAGAGATCTAAGAATACAATTGACAAATGCGTACTCATTAGGCAGTGCTTCCAACTGGCCAGGAATAAACCAATATTAAAAAGCAGTATTATGTACATTATATATACAGTATATATCAATAGAGGAAATGTTTCAATGGCAGCCATCAATGGAAAAAACAATAGAGATAAAAATAAACAAGAAAACGATAAAAACAAAAATGGGATGGGGGTTTAGAAGATATTTAAGAGTATAGGACGTCCCCAGATTACGTGTGAGATTCTGTAGGTTTGTTCTTAAGTTGAATTTGTATGTAAGTAGGAACAAGTACACATACCTATTAAATGCACCTTGGATGTACATTACCGTAATAGCCTTCGTTCTTTAAAGGGGATGTAGAGGCAAAAAATTTAAATCCAATTTATACTTTCTTTAATGAAACAAATCTATCTCCAATATACTTTAATTAAAAAA
>CM044432.1:17877159-17887865 GCA_024363595.1 Xenopus borealis | reverse complement strand
GGTTTTATTTCTTTGCCTTTCCTTGCCCTTTAAGACAACAAGTATATCCATCCAGATGGATGTCAGTTACAGAAGGTTTATAGTAAGCTGGTGAACAAAACTACACTTTATGGTGTAAGAAGAGTAGCCTTAGTGTGTTTCCCTGCAAGAGTCAATAAAAAGTAAAAGACTTGCAATTAGTGATGGGCGAATCTCCTGCGTTTCGGTTCGCCGAAAAATTCGCGAATTTCCAGAGAAATTTGCGAATTGGCGAAAAAATTTGCGGAACGAGTCGCGCGTCGTTTTTGACGCACGTCGCATCAAACGTGGCGCGTTGTTTCCGATGCGCATCGCGTCAATCGCGGCGCGTCGCTTCTGACGCGTCGCTTCTGACGCGTTGCGTAGTTTCCGGCGCGCATCGCGGCGTTTCTGTCGCGTCTCGTTTTTTGGGCGAATTTTTGGGCGGCGAATTTTTGCTGGCATTTCGCGATTTTATTCGGTAGCGGAGAATCGCGGGAAAATCAGCGAATTGGCGAAAAAATTCGCGAAACGAGTTGCGCGTCAAAAACGACGCGTTTCCAACGCGCGGCGCATCAATCGCGGCGCGTCGCTTCTGACGTGTCGTTTTCGTCGCGCGTCGCATCGTTTGTGATGTGTCGCGTCGTTTTCGACGCGTCACGTCAAAAACGACGCGCGACTCGTTTTTTGGGCAAATTTTTCAGCGGCAAATTTTTGCTGGCATTTCGCGAATTTATTCGCCAGCGGAGAATCGCGGGAATTCAGCGCGAATTCGCCCCTGGTGAATAAATTCGCCCATCACTACTTGCCATAAACCCAAACTGCAGAGCTTGACTGTGTTTTAGTCATATGTTAGCTAACAATATAGAGAGAGGTGCTGTCTAAATTAAATCACACAAAAGGCAACTAGACAATTCAAAGCATTATTCAGAAGAAGTGAGGTGAACCTGTGTGGAAAAATATCATAAAAGAAATTAATATAAGAAGCCACCTTTGACCTACAACACTCTTAGGTATTACATTTGAAATCAAACTGAAATCCTAATCAGATTGATGAATGCCCAGTGCCTGTCAAATGGTAATCCAGTTTAAAGAATGTGGCAAAGTGAATGTAAACAGCATTCCTTTATTTAGCCATATGCCCTTTTGCCGTCCTTTACAATATCAGACCAACAATGGAGCAGATGATCGACCTGTTTTCTGCAGCCATATGAAAAAGAAATCCAATTGTTCTCCATAAGAATAGAATAGAAATAGAATTAAAATAAAATTCATTGAACACCTTAGTTTAATGTGTTTTGAGGGGTATTGTTTCAGAATTCTACAATTAGGGGGTTGAACTAAATGTTTACTATTTTACATTACTGATCCATATAGATTTAAACATTTCTTTCCATGATTAGGAATCATATCCAAGTGGATAGGATTTTAAATATATTTATGGGAAACCTGTTATCCAGAAAGGTCCGAATTACAGAAAGACCATCTCTCATAGGCACCATTTTATCCATATAATCCAAATTTTGAAAAATAATTCCCTTTTTCTGTGTAATAATAAAACAATAGCTTGTGCTTGATCCAAACTAAGATATAATTAATCCTTATTGGAAGCAAAACCAGCTATTGGGTTTATTTAATGTTTACATGATTTTCTAGAAGCCTTAAGGTATGAAGATCCAAATTAAGGAAAGATCAGTTATCTGGAAAACCCTAGGCCCCATAACTGTAATTGTCATAAATGTTAATCTACAGTGATTCTACACATTTGCACCAGGGATTAATGATTCCCATGGGTGTTAGAGTTCCGTGTCACAGCTGAGCAGCCCTCATCCTTAAAACCCTATTAAAAATAAATGTATTTGACTGTTAAACACATTTTGCTGAACGGACACAGGTATCAGCTTTGATAAATGGGTCAATTAATTCATTTATTTTCTTGACAATTAGGAAAGTTTGATAATTGAAATCAGAATTCAGATCAGAATTTTCCAGTTCAGTCTTTAATATATATGTGACCCCATCAATTTGAATGAACTAACCAATAGATCATTGTATTCATTAAAATCAATTAAAAAGAAAAAACTGATGGTTTTATAAAATGTGAATTAATGATGGGCAAATCTGTGGCGTTTGGCTTCGCCAAATTTTTCAGAACGGCAAAAAATCTGTGAAAAGCCGCCGGCATCTCATTTTGGACACCCACGTTCCTAAATGAGACGTAGGCGAATTTTGGCAGGCAAATTTTTTCAGTTGTTTCATGAATATATTCACCGGCGGTGAATCGCTGGAATTCGCCACAAATTCGTGCCAGGTGAATACATTCTCCCATCACTAATGTGAATCCATTGAAGTGCCGTCTGTCTTCAGGAGTGGCAGGAATTTCTCTTTAGGGGGTGTGGGTTGAGACCTCAGGGTGAATAACGGCCCATTCCACATAATAATTATATGGAAGAGAGAAAGAAGGCAGTTTACCTTTCTAAGTACAGTGCTTGTTAACAAAGACATTTCTTGGTTAAAATGCAAATATTTCCATGCATACCATTATTAGGGTTAGACAATTTTAATTTGATTCTGGTTTGATTTGTGAGATACGGGGGGAATTAATTTTCCCGACTTTTGCTTTTTTTTTTTTAATCGCAAAAGTAGTTTTCTCAACTAAAACAATGGCTCTTGCAAAAAGTATCAAATCTAAAACTGCATTCACTAGTTGCTAGTAAAAACATGATTGTACATGCTAAAAAGCCAGAAGTTGGGCACCGTAGAAAAAAAGCAACAGCAAACATTCTATGAGCGATGGCTGTAGGAGGATGATTCTGCCAACCTTCAGGCGAATTTAAACCAGATTAAAGCGCTCCTGCCTGAGAGAGACACAAGCTGAGCATTTCAGTAGATATGGAAAAGATGCTGTTCCCTTTTATTTGTGCATGTTTACTGTTTGTTCTGTTGCAAAAATAAACTGGTACAGATTTTGGCTCCATGGGGTAAGATGCTAAACAAAGACACCAAAGACTACAGTATCATCTGCTGTGTTATATCTCTATATATACACAAACTGAGTGTTAGTGCCAATAGACAGTAAGCTGCTGTGTATGCAAAGAGACTAAACATTAAAGTGCCTCGATTTTTTTTCAATTCTCTTTCCTCTATTTAAAAGGGTGCCCCTAAAGGTCCCCATAGACGCAAAGATCTTTCTCTGCCGAACGGCCAATCTTAGGGAAGTCTGACCAATCTGTCAAATTATTGTGCGGTTAGTGGGATTCGAACGATCGAACATCTTACGATTTTTCATCCGACATTGGTCTGATGATTGATCGGCCAGGTTAGAAAATCTTTATCGGTCCCCATGCAATCTACATATGTTTGCAGGGTAGTGATGGGCGAATCTGGGGCGTTTCGCTTCACCTAATCTTTTGTGAATTTCCTGAGAAATTCGCAAAATGGCAAAAAATTCGTGAAAAATTTGTGACATTTAACCGTTTTCACGAAAAATTTGTGAAATTCGAATTAGAATATCGAATTCAAAGGATTTTACCGAAATTCGATCAATGGAACGAACAATCGAATCGGAAAAATTTGATTGATCGAATTTTTTTTTATTCGATCAAAAATAATGATACCCAATTCGGCAGTTTGGATCTGGAAAACTAGGTGGTCGAAGAATATTTTAAAGGGGAAGGACTTCGACCATCAAATAGTCGAATTTTCAAATAACATTTTATTCGAATATTAAAATTATTTGAATATTCGATTGTCCAATTTGCCTAATTTGCATATTCGAAGATTCAAATTTTTAAAAAATTCGATCGAACTTTGAATTCTTCATGTGAATTTAGTAAATCTGCCCCCATTGATGTTTTTTTCCCATGCCCTAAATCTACAACTAGATCTATCGTATCTATTAATTAAATCTATCAATATTAAATCAGTTCTGAGCTTTCTGAACGTGCCTCCGGATAACGGATCCCATACCTGTATTCATTTTGGAGGAATAATTTAATAGATTTAATAAATATATTTGTAGATTTAGGGAATTTTTTACTGGCATTGGATGGAAGATAATTTTCTTATATTTCAGAGGCTTCAATATTTAGATTAGGATTTTGTATTTTACACAAAAAAAAAAGTAAGGTCTGATCAGGTGCATTCCTGCGCAATCGATGGTGTGAGGTGTCGCATGATACCTTGTGTGAATTGCAAAATATGTGCTTAGGATCTGCAGACACTAAAGAGTTCAGCTTCTTGCATCACATGCGTCTGGGCACACCATGTCCAATTTTTACAAAATATTGCTGACATTTCTTGCTTTTTTTTCACTGACGTGATTTTCAAAGTTTATCTTGTGTCAACACTATCATGACGAAAATTCTGCTTGAACGTTGCTTTTTACCCTACGTATTTGTTGTATACTCTCCAGCCACTGAACTAGCAAAAGGGAAAACAACATTTTTGTGTTAAAGTTTGCATTGTTATGGCACTAACATGCAAGGAGGAAACTGCACTAAATATATAGTAACATAGCAACAGTAACATAGTAAGTTAGGCTGAAAAAAGACACACGTCCATCAAGTTCAAGCTTTTTAACTTTTTTTAACTGCTAGTTAATCCAGAGGAAGGCAAAAAAACCCCATCCGAAGCCTCAGAGGCGGAAAAAAATCCTTCCTGAAACATATTTTTGTATAATTTCTTTACTTCTCTTCTACATATTTTACTGATACACCAGCATCAGTTTGTATTACTAAAAAATTAGTCCCACAACCAATTAATTATACCAAATAACTTTTCTATTTTGTAAAATGATTGATAACACAAAGTATAGTTACACTGAAAGGATTCTGTCATAATTTTTATGGTGTAGTTTTTATTTCTAAATTACATTGCAAATCATTCTACCATATAAAATGTAATTCCTAACCCAATAAGTGTAATACTTTTTATTGTAATATTGGTGTGTTGGTGCATCTCAGGTCATTATGCCTGGTCATGTCATGTGCTTTCAGAAAGGGCCAGCACTGTAGGATGGAACTGCCTTCTAAAAGGCTATTGTTCTCCCACTCAATGTAACTGAATGTGTTGCAGTGGGACCTGGATTTTTACTATTGAGTTTTGTTTTTAGATCTACCAGGCAACTTTTATCTTGTGTAAGGGAGCTGTTATATGGTTATCTTCCCATTGTTCTACTGATAGGGGGGAAGGGAGGGGGTGATATCACTCCAGCGTGCAGTACAGTAGTAAAGAGTGATTGAAGTTCATCAGAGCTCAAGTCACATGACTGGGGGCAGCTGAGAACCTGACAATATGTCTAGATCCATGCCAGATTTCAAAATCAAATACTAAAAAATTGTTTTCTCTTTTGAAATACGGATTTAAGTGCAGAAGTCTACTAGAGCAGCACTATTAAAAAATACTGATGCTTGTTGAAAAGAACATGTTTTCCAATGACAGTATCCCTTTAAAGGAGTTGTTCATAGTTAAACTAACTTTTCGTATGATGTACAGTAGAACGTAATATTCTGTACAGTAGAAGGTAATATTGTGTAACTCACATTCTATTTCCCAGCAGCCATGCTTTTTTAATTGACAAATAAAGTGATATACTTCTGGGTGAAAATGAACATCGGTACTTACTGTACATATATAAAGTATACTTGTGTGTACGTCTGACTAATAAATGTCCTAGAATCTTATTGTTACTGGTCCTGAAGTCTAGACGAAAGATATTAGTGACAGATACGCCATAATCCTATACTTTTTATATTTTCAGACTCCTTTTGGCCTCTGATCTTCATTCATGCTCAACCTATTTATATGTCTGTATGTGATTGCTGCAAAAGGTTTTCTGTTTCAGGCTTGACCCACAAACCTGTAATGGGTAAACCTCAAAGCTTTCTTCTAGTTGTAAGTTCTTCTAGAGAACTAAACCTTCACAATGCTTATTGCAAACTGGGGGACTGTACTTTGTGATGGATCCAATTAGCGAGAACTTAGAGAGAAAATAAAAAAAAAGGAGTTCAGCTCTACGCTCTAAAAAGCATAATTATTTTCTATGTATTAGCAAAGTGTATGCACCTGCATTTCAAATGTAACTGGTCAATTCAGGGCTAAATTGAGTTGCCATCATTAATTAACACGGGGGCCCGGACTGTGTCGTCTGTTTCCTCTATAGCTAATAAAAATCCCCCTCCTCGTCAACCATTGTCTTACTTGTGACAGGAATGGGGGCACAAGTCAGGCAGTAGTGGGCAGAGCCGGGCAGGGAATGGGCAAGTTCGGGCATGGGCTGAGCAGAGGCAGGACAGGAAGTCGGCAGGAGGATGAGGATTGGAGTGCGCTGTGCTCCTCTGAAGATTTTTTGCTGGGGGGCCTGGTGCACTCTAGTTACGCCACTACTTATTACGTTAACCTTTATAAAAGCCGTGGTGTAGTAATGGGTAAATCTGACCCATTTCACTTCACTGAAGATTTGCGAAATGGTGAAAATTCACTGAAATGCATTAAAGTCTATGGACTTCAATATTTTTTTGACACATGAAAAAAAAGTTTTCTCCGATTGTAGTCTATGGGCATTATTTTTGTGGCAAAACTTGGCAAAAGTGCTTATTACTACTGTGGAGCCAACATCATAATAACCACTGAAAATACTCGTAGGGTATTTGGAAAGTTAAGGGTTCATAGATGTATCTGGTACCAAATATGCCCTAGTACAGTAAGCTAAATCAACCACAGTGAATAGCTTGGATGTCTATCACAATTAGATAATAAAGTATTGGTTGTACGAGTTTCTGGTCTACAACCAATTATTATATAATTAAATAAGCCAATAATGATGTCGACATGCCAGGTTTTTTTTCCCACTAAACTAGAATCAGGCTTTTTGGGGAAAACTCAAAATTTTTAATTTTCTCTTTAAAAACTTTTGAGGATTATAAAAGCCTATTGCTTCAAAAAGTCTAAATCAGAAAATCCACCATCTCAATACTGCCAAGGTTGTGTATACTGTAAATCAGCGGGAGAGGTCCATATCCTATTTGGATATTTCTGTTGTCTGCAATGGAATTAGCCCGAAAATCCAATTTTCAGGCAAAAATCTGTAAAATTTGGGCTTTTTGGGAAAAAGCTATTTGAGTTTTTGCTTGATTTATTGAGTTTTTCCCCGATCCAATGAAATCAAGCTTTTTTTTAAATAATAAATAAGGTCAAATCATGGATTCTTAATTTAAAAAATCTGAAAACTTCAGATTTTGATAAACAACCCCCACATTTTCCATTCTTGTGTTACTGGGTTCAGTAAACTAAACATGCTCCGCATCTGGAGTACTCTTTCCTTTTCATAAGATCCAGATCTGAAAGCACCAGCAAACCATTACCACAGCTGAATGTGTTATAATTACTGCTCCACTGATTAATAAGTCTGTATATAAACCTTTGCTTCTTGGAATTATTGATCCCCTGTCGCTGTCAGTGACAAACACAATTACATAAGAAATCATCCAGGAGTCACTTTATAATCAATGAATTACTCCCAAAGTCATTTGGTTGTCATCATGTCTCATGAAGCCACTCAGTATTAAAGTATAGGCTTTCAGAACTGTTTTGTGAGTTCCATCACTTAAGGTTGCATTTTTTAGGGAGGGGGGGGGTGAAAAATTAAACTGCACAATAACCATTTTCTTAGATAATTTATAATTAATTATGATTAATATTTATAAGTGACTTGCACCATCTAATAATCCCATCTGATTGGGGATGGGGTTATTAGATGGATTCCAGTGACTACATGGACAAGTGTCCTCCGTCCCTCCTTTCCTTTGTTACTTTTGTAGGCATTTGTGTAAAACTACACAGGAAATTTTTATCAGATTTTGTGGGTCAGATTTTATCTGATCTTATCATGCACAACCACAGCACAGACTGGATCCTGCACAATCGGATCCCCTTATAGCTAGAATGTAATGTTGGATCAGATAAAGTTCCTCCTCGCCCAGGAGGTAGAGGGGCCCCAGGAGGCCATAATTCATATACATATAACCCTAATTTGGTTACTGTCTCTTTAAAAAGCAATTTACCTTTACCAGTATAGGGGCCCTGAGTCTCTTTTGCGTATGAATAGTACTGGGAACTGGGAATTACAGTGCAGTGCCTCCACCTAGGGAACACTGAGGAGCACACCTCAGGGGGATTCCACTAGGAATAATAAAACACACACAGTTGCAAATGAAACAAATATAAACTTTATATAAACTGTAGTAAAACTAATACACCATGCACTCCTACACTGGGGACACATGGGACACTACCTAAATCACTATTAGGTACTTAACTGTTGCTTCAACACAGTCCTTTTTAATATCAATCCTCCCAATCCTCTGGAAGGGGTTAATAACCACACAGTTCGAATGGAATGTCCCTTCCCCAGAGCTCTTATTCCCCAGGTAGTGCTACCATTTCCCAAAAGTACTGTATCTCTTCCTTTGGAATTTAGCAGTAGCTTCCATGTAGCAGGTAATTACACAAGACCTGTCTTTACTTTGTAGCCCCACGCGTGTATCCATGCCAGTATCCTCCCTTAGGTGGCTCACCCACTGGGGTGCTCTCAGAGGCAGTCACACTTGAGATTACAGGCAGCTCTGCAACAGGATTAATCTCAACAGTGGTACCTTTCTTCTTCTGAGTTTCTAGCAGCTTGGCAGGGGACAGGCAAGGCTCAATCTGTACAGTACCTCCACAGATTCCACAGAGTTAACAGCTTCTCTGTACTTGATAGTCTTACGGCTACTCATGCTGGCTCTCTTCAGCTCTCCTGAAGACACTGTACTTTTGGCTCCAACGTCAGGAACACCCTCTCTCCCAAAGATGCATTAGGGTGCCCAGCCAATCGGATCGCTCTCCAGCCTGTAACTGGGCTGGATGATGTCACAGGCAGAAAAACAGGAGAAGGATTCCTCTTGTCCCCTACATACAGTTGAAGTAAATATTGGCAAAACATGTCAACATCTAGACATTTTGTGGGGCTGAAAAATAATTTGCTGTGGGACCCAGTAATATCTAGTTACTGCACTGCATCCAACAGTCAAAACTTTCATGTAGTTTACACATCAAATGTTTTTATCAGTCCCATTATATTTTGACACATCCAACTTTCTGATCCGATACCATCTAACAAAATATCCCTGGATGGACAGGAAAGAATAAAATCAAGTAGCCATTGGCAGACAAAGATGTTTGTTTTTACCCTCACATAGATGACCTATGAGAGTGGCCTACAACAATCTCAAGTATAACGGAGCCAAACAACAACCAGAAAAATGTGTTTTTGTGAAAAACAGTACAGAAATGCAAAATATTCTACTTAAAAATTATTTTTGCAGAATTCGAATTTTTTTTCCAAATCGGGGAAAAATATGCAAAAAATATACATTTTTCACATTTTTTGTTTTATGTAAAACAGAACCGTATGCAGCCCATACCAATTCATGATGAGCTATAAAGGAGGTACTTACTCAACTGTAGAAGAAATTATTTAGAAATGTTTTTGTTTACTAGTAGTAAAGAAATACATGTCCTAGACCTGGAAAATTCAGAAATAGAGAAAATGCAGTAACAAAATTCAGGAATGCAGGAACTGATGCCTTTGTTGTCCTTTGACCAGTGCTTAGTGAAAACCACTGTCAAGATCTTTAGCAAACATAATACAAAAGGGGGAGAAAAAAAAGAAAAACAGCAAAGGTATGAATTGAGTTTGAGATAATTCAGATAATGGGCCCATGTGTCTTGCAGTCTTTCATTCTATTGTGTGTATGAGAAATCCCAAGGTATTTGCATCAGCTGTGTGAAAATAATGATGCTCGGTTTAGATATACAGCATGCAGCCGTGTTTGATTCTCTGCTAGGTCACTTATGCTGCTTTTGATCAAATCAATCCATACTTATTTGCTTTCCAAAAACAAAGCTTGTTTATCGCTAGTATTTATCTTAAATACGAAAATTGATTTTAAGCACTTAGACCCAATAGCTGGAAAAAGTGCCTCCAGACATTACATATAAACAGCCAAATAAAAGGTAATACATATGTCAAGTAAAAGCAACAAAAAAAAATCTCCAGTGAGGAACCAGATGGCTTTGGACATTTGTAAGTCACAGATTTAAGTACATAGGGAGCAAGGAACCAGATATATATGGTGAGCAGCTAATCACCATGAATATCAGTGTGTTGATAGAAAATCAGCAGGTTGCAACTGTTGTTTCACAATTATATATACAGGTACAGGATTTTATCTCAAAAGACCTCCAAATTACAGAAAGGCTATTTCTCACAAACACTATTTTATCCAAATAGTAAAAATTTTTCAAAAATTATTTCCCTTTTACCTGTTTTAACAACAGATAGGTTTTTTTCCTTCCTCTGGATCAACTAGCAATAAGGCAGGTTAAAAAAAGTTAAAAGGTTGAACTTGATGAATGTGTGTCTTTTTTCAACCTAACTTACTATGTGTGGTTTTCAAAGCCTACCTTTACTGGTCTGGGTCTTTATTAGTAATTTAGTCTATATGAAAATTCTGTTTCAGTATTTTGTATAGTATATGCAGTATGCTTACTAGTGTAGACATTGATTCAGCAGCAAGTCAAGAGCCACTGCTGGGAATCATAGACCAGTAAGTCTATATATACAGTAGAATCCACATTTTACATTGTTTTATATATATATATATATA
>CM044432.1:17861727-17875539 GCA_024363595.1 Xenopus borealis | reverse complement strand
TGGAGTGCACCACAGCTGGAACTATATATATATATATATATATATATATATACACACACAGTATATTATACATATATCTCAGACTTACTTATACCCTACTCTCCATAGGAAATTAATAAACAAAAGTAATCTGGCCTAGGAAGGGTGTGTGAACTTGGTTAGAAAGACAAGAATGAGAGAATTATTATTTATGGATCGTTTTAAGCAAGTGTATCAAGGACTCGGTAATAATGCCAGTTTTTACTGTATATGCATTTGTATTCACAGTCTGGAAGAAGAATATCAATCTAAGCTATATACAGCTCTAAATGGAGATAACAAAGACATTTTCTTTTGGATAAGTGAAATAAATTTGGAAATTAAATGGCAGATGACATTCGATGTACATAAATACAAGGTCAAACATTTCAGGGGAGAATAAGAACCAGAAGCCCTTTATAAATGAAATAGGGGAGATGTATTAGAACCCTTTATTGAATACCATCACGCATAATATTCTTACGGGAGCAAGAGGCAGGAATAGAATATTGCCCCTATTATTCTCAATGTAGATCTTGGAAAAAGGGGTACAGTTTAGTAATATTACTGAATTGAAAGTAAGTTATAAAAGGGCAGCACCATTCTGCTGGAGATTGTGGATTTGAGTTATGATAGATAGCTCTGCCAAATGAATTATTTTTCTATTAAAAAAGCCTAATTTACTGGAATATGCTTTATCTCAAACCTTCAAAGAGCAGTCCAATCAATCCTTCCCATTCATAGTGCTATATCTAGTGACACTGGACACTGTAGGGAAGGAGATATAAAAATAAAAAGGGTTCTTCCAGCTGTCGTTAAACATATGGCATTCAATGTATGAATATGTTCTTGTAAGAATTTAATAAATGGGCCTTTAGCAAATAAAGGTTTTCAATGTTATTGAACATTAAGAAATGTGATTGTCTTGTTAGTATCAACATGGAATTTATTTTTCCCTCCTGTGGCCAAATCAGTTCATGGTTCAATGGGTATTTTTTCCTGACCTTCAGCCTGGTCAGTATTAATAGGATTTACATAGGGCTGAGTTGGATGGACTTTTCTATAGGATGCTGCTATGGAAAACAACAGAAATGGCATAAAAAAAATGGAAGAATCTTTGCAACTTCCATATATATATATTGGTTACATCCTCCAATTACCAGGAGAAAATCACTGCAAGAAACTACAAATGGAGTTATAAACTGTATGTCTGTTTTGCTGTGATTAAATTGTAATTTAATTCAAATCTATTGACTGCTACCCAACATGTTTTTCAGTGAAATGATTTTCTAAATTTTTTGTAGCCACCATCTTCCTTTTTTTGTTGGTATCTGCTTTGCCTTCTTCCTAATGTCCACGAAAAAAAAAATGTAATTGAGAACCATTAACCAAACTCATTTCCAGAAATGTTTCACTCAATGCATCTGGTCTAGACGCTTAGCAATACAAATTTGATGAAATAACCAGAGCCTTCTGCTTACCATCTAACTTGGTAGTTAGTAGTGGTCCTGTTATCCATAAATCCGTTATCCCGTTATCAAGAAAGTTTTGAATTATGGAAAGGCTCCATTTAGACTCCATTTTATCCAATAATCCAATTTTAGTGATTTCTTTTTTCTTTATTACAATAAAACTGTACCTTGTACTTTATCCAAACTAAGATATAATCAGTTTGAAAGCAAAACCAGCCTATTGGGTTTCTTTAACTTTTACATGATAGTCTAGTAGGCTTAAGATACAAAGATACAAATTGCAGAAAGATCCATTATCTGGAAACCCCCAGGTCCTGAGCTTTCTGGATAATAGGTCAGTGATAATAGGCCAAAGAGCAAACAATTCTAATAAATCCAAGATTATTTTTCATCTGTACTCATGCAGACTTATAGTATCTTACTATAGTATGCACATCGTATTTTGCCTTAGTGTTTTTCGTCTATCCATTTATAAAGAGGCTATAAAATGAAACAGGGGTATAATAATAGAAACATCAGAACAAATGGCTGCTGTGGGATTTCGGCACGTTGACGGATGAACTCCTCCAACATGTGGGTGCAAAACTCATTTCCAAATTCTTAGTGACCCAATACTGTTATGATGTGCATTTCTAAAGGCAGACTTTGCCTGAAATACTTCACTAACTAACTCTGTAGAATGAAGTTCCAATACTTTTGTGCTGTGACCCAAGATATTGTGTAATTTAATAAAAGTTTCTCTGTTCACACCTTGTCTAGTAATGCACAGCGATCAATCAGTGGATACCCATTACTGATCAGTACTTTGAAAGTAAACATCTGATTAGTCACTATGGTTTGCAAGACCTGCTCCAAACTTTGCATTTCACAGTTTGGGCATTAAACACTACTTAGTAGTAAGCACATGTCTAAATGGTCTCTCAGGGTGGTATACCCAGGTAGGCAGCTGGGTTTGGCAGTAAGAAAATAGACCAACTGGGAATGACTCTTCAGAGACATTGAAGAAAAGCACATCTACCAGGGTAGAGTACCATCAGAGATATGATTCACAACTACGTGCCTCAAACTACACTTGAACTAGTGATGTGCGGGCTGGCCCGAAACCTGTGGGACCAGTGGGTGTACCCGCGGGTCGGGCGGGTTTGAGCGACTCTTGCACAAAATCTTCGGGTCTCGGGTGGGTTCTGGGTCGAGCTCTAATCCTGCTCTTCCCACCTTTGACCTAGCACTTCCATCTTCCAGCACTGAAATGTATAGACTTGCGTCCGCCCCTTTTGTGATGTCATTTCTGGTAGGGTGCTGGTCTATAAAGAGAGGAGAGGGGCAGCAGTGGGCCGGCTGGGTGTGGATTGGGAGGGGACGGGTTAGGTGTGGGTTTAGAAACTCTCGACCCGCACATCACTAATTTGAACCCTTTAGTCATGACACACCAATGGGCCATATATATTAAGTTAAGAAGTCGAGAAGACAAATTTACTTTTATAAATCTTAAGGATTTTAAAGACAAACTGAATTTTCACCTATTAATAAAATATAACCTTTGCTGCTAGTGGGAGCTATGTTTGAGTAACATCTGGAGGGCCACCAATTGGATGCATAAACATAGTTGCACAAAAGCTAATGCACTTGTTTGACTATGTTAGCAAACAAGGGGATGGTTGGTACGGACAAATCCAAACTTTCTGCCCTTGAGACAGTTATTGGATTATTGCAATTGTGGATAGTACAACTGCATAATGTTGCCTACTAAGATCACATGAAGGCACCATCCAAAGCCATTGCTCACAGGCAAAATCACAAGATTAATGCGGTCCATGTCAGAATCTTCCACTTCCAAAGCTATGTGTATGGAATATCTTTTATCCCCTCAGTTGCTTTTACACATGGCCGCTACATGGTTAATTATGTATAGTAACCAGACCTAGCTGAGCTTAATGGTGATGTGTGCGCTATTACAATTGGATTGTGGGCCATTTCAAAGTTGATAAATAGGCCCATGGGAACCAGTCACTGAAATGTGTGGAAATGTAATTTTTCCATTAAAAAAAAAAAACAAAGCAAAAAAACAAGAGCATTGCTTGATGACTAAAACTCCTTTGATGGGTTTTGTTTTATTATTTGTTGGGGCAATTTATTTGGTTACATGCATTTCTCAAGCAAAATAAAAATACTTGTCTTGGATGGACAGAATTCCAAAAGAGGAAAGTATTTTTTTTTTACAAAACAATGCTTTGCATGAAGTCAATAAACAGAACACAATTAAAAGAAAGAACATTGATTGTACCAGACTGTTACTGAGCTCAAATTCACTGATAAGTTTTAACCCTTCGTGGTGAGACAGGCCACAAAATACGTTTGGCTGGGCAACCTTCTGCAGCCTCTCCTGCCTGTACAGGGTTAATATTAAAGACCGGCTACAGTCCGATCAGTCAGCCAACAACATTATTTCACAGTTCAGTGTACTGGGGTAGAAGGAGTGCCCTTTAGCCTTTCTCTCAATAATTTACTGCAGCTTTATCATTAAATCAGAATCACACTGCAAAGGAAATTAGTCTATTTTCATGGGGAGAGCAAAGTAATACTTTAATGGAATCACTTTGAGAGGGGTCATCTTTTCTGAAATGCTAATTTGCATTTCCTATACTGTATACTGTATATATATATATATATATTTATATATTGTTTTTATTTTACCACTTTTTGTTTTAATCACTGTATGTACATGTATACATAGATATATAATTATATATAGGAAGGTCCAAGGGTGCATGGAAGTATATTGTTTTAGCCACAATGGTGCAGTTCCATTCACTGGGGGGTGTTATCAACCACAAGCCCCCCATCACTTGCAGGGTGGTGATGGCTTTAGGGTTACGTCTACGGCGTCAATAGTTGCACCTGTGCACAATTCAGAAGAAGAGGGAAGAGTGATGCAAGGGCATCTAGCACAACTATAAAGTGTAAGGAGAGGAGTTTGGATGCAAGCAGGGTTGGACTGGGCCGGCAGGACACTGGGAAAAAACCTGGTGGGCCCCTCCATCTCTAATGGGCCTGGCCAGCCCAGATCCACACCCTGGTTTTCTTCCCACACGTGGCGGGGCGGGGGAGTTGCAGAACGGGAGGCCTGAAACAGCAGCCCCAGGGTCCAGAAGGGGGGCCTTGAAGCAGAAGCTCCGGTGGGCCCTGGGTCGCCCAGTCCGAAACCTTCTCAACTCCTTGTTCCACTCCACCCCGTGTTATGAAATGTACAGAGAGTCGGAGAAATTCTATGACCTGTATAAATCTACTGCAGCCTTGTGCCTTTATATGGTCATGGAATGCCTCGCTGACTCAATATCAAATATATTAGACAATAGGGGAAATATTATCAGTTGTGGGTATATTATAATATATATGTGTGTGTGTGTGTTTACATAGCAAGATATACAGTGCAGTTGCATTACTGACCTCCTCCTATTCATTACAAAAACAATGCTCTGGCAGACTTTGCCCACAAAAAGTTCTAAATTCTACAAAACCAGATTGTCCTATAGTTTACAACCAAACATAATTATTATTGTGCATTCCACCTAACTGGACGAAGAAAGCATGTGACTCTGAACCTTTAGCTCCCAGCATGAAAGCTTCAGCCTGCAGCCTCAGGAATTTGTGTGTCCAAAAACAAGTCATTTGTTGTGTCACCAAATGTTGCTACTGCAAACTGAGGTGGATTGAATTACACAAGCTAAATATACAGTACGGCAACTCCAGAGCAATACGAGCACATTGTTATTCCGCTACCCCTTAAATTACTGCCAAATGTCTTCAACTTGGAGGTGAAATAGTTACTTGTACTTTGAATTACAAGGAAGATTGCAAGGTCCTTGCCTGTGCAAACACATATTAGCAAAGGGACCAGCTGTGCTGGTAGAGATACTAGCCTGCCCACTCGGGCTTTGGCCAACTCTAGTTGTGTCCTAACAATGCTATCTCGACATGCACGTGCACACTGCACTGCTTTCATTCCACAGACCTTTAAAGGGGTCCTCCACCGAAAACTGTTTCTTGGATAAATAAAAATGAAAGTCTAAGCAATTCTCCGCTATCCCTTCATTAAACTTTTTCAGTGGGTTTAAAGGTATGTGTAAATGTAACTGCAACTAGAAATCAAGTTTACATTCTGTGCATGACTGCTTCTGACTCCTGAAACAATGTAGAAAAAAAAAAAACTTTCTGATTAACAGACCTGGAGGAAAACTAATGTCTGCTACATTCTTTCAAGAGTCAGCAATGCTTTTTATTCAAATAACATTTATAGAGTTGCTTAGCATTACAAATTCTTTCTTAATGAAATGAGTGGAGAGCCCCTGTTAGTAACTAGAAGCACCAGTCCACAGCCCAAAGTAGTGACCAAATATTTGCATAAATATACTATTAGGGAGGGCAAAGTGAAAGTAAACTGCACTTTTGATACAGGATTTTTTGTTTTTCGATTTATAGGTATCAGAAATAAAATCAGCTGACCCTCAGAAACCACTGGGAAGAAATTCCAAAGATGTCAGGTTAGGGAAGCGTATAGGGCATAATGGTGAGAAATTCGTTTATTAATTATTCAATGGGAAATGAGGGAAGTGTAAAAAAAGTTCCTTTGAGGGGGGAGTACATTGGCAAACAGGAGATTGAAAGGTTTGGGGGGAAAAATAAAAACAAAGGTGTTTCTTAAGAACAGAGATACACAAGAAAATTAGAGCAGATTTAGTTAGTCTGGCGACAAACGGCCTCATCTTCGGACGACTAATCTCCATGGAAAGCTTCCCGCCGGCTAAGATCTAAATCGCCAGGATAAGGAACTCAGAGTGCTTTGTTTCGTGCCTCACAAAGAAACTTCGGGAAACTTCCCATCCTGCTGGCGATTTAGATTGTAGCCAGCGAGAAGGTTTTTTGAGGATATTAGTTGGCCGAAAAAAAGGTGACTAAGGGGTAGATTTATCAAGGGTCGAAGTGAAAATTTCAAAGTAATTTTTTGGGTACTTCGACTATCGACTAGGCCAAAATTTTATTCAAATTTAAAGATTCGAAAATCGTTGAACCGTCTCTTTAAAAAATTAAAATTCAACCTTTCGCCACCTTAAACCTGCGGGATTATTGTTTTAACCTATGGGGGAACCTCCTTTAACCTTTAAGGAGTGTTTTTGAAATTTTTGAAAAATCTAAATTCGTTCAAATCTTTCAAATCGAACGATTCAATCAAGTTATTTTAATTCGATCAAAAATGGACCTGAAAAAATTCGATTTTCGTGTTTTTTCACTTCGAAATCCGACCCTTGATAAATCTGCCCCTTAATCTCCTCGAGTTAATCCAGTGCTACTATCAGGCAGAAGGGTCGAAGTGAAAATTCTAATAAACAAATCGAATTTCAAAGTAATTTTGGGTAAATTCAATTTGAATTTGAAAATTCAACCATTTGAAAATCGAAGTACTGTTAAAAAATTCGAATTCAAACCTTCGCCACCTTAAGCCTGCCGAATTGCTGTTTTAGCCTATGGGGGACCTCCTAGAACCTTTAAGGAGTGCTTTTGAAACATTTAGAAAATCGAATTTGTTGGGAGGAAATCGTTTGAATCATTCGAATCAAACAATTCAGTCGAACGATTTTAATTTGATCGAACATGGAGCGAAGTCTATTATCGGTGTGACCTGTAAGCTTCAGGAGGCAAATGGAGCAGGGAATGGGTGGGTGGATTCAGACTTGAGAGGGGAGCACTTGGGTTAACACATCCATGAGTGGAGTGGGGGGAACAGTACCTGTAGTTCAGTCTAGATTGGGTTTCCCCTGCTTAGCAGGCGTGGTTGTAGCTTAAAGGAACATTAACATCAAAAAATGAAAGTATTTTAAAGTAATGAAAATAGAATGCCCTGTTGCTCTGCACAGGTTAAACAGGTGTTTCTGCTGCAGATAACAGATAAGCTCTGCAGTATACAATGGGATTCTTCATAACTTATCAGTTATGTTTTGTGTATCCTGTGCTTGAATCACTGACCCCATGGCTATATACCAGCTTGTTTCTATAAATTCTAGTACAGTTTCTGATGCAAACCCAGCAGATTTACCAGTGCAGGGTAACAGTACATTATTTTGTCATTCCTTTAAAAAAACTTAAATTTTTTGGTTACTGTTCCTTTAGCTGGCCATAGATGATAATGTCAGTGGTTGGCTGTCACTACTGTTTGTCACACAAAACTTTGGTAAGATTGCTGTCACGGCCAGAACGTCGTCTGATTTGTTATTTTACTACTTTATTTTATCTGAAGTGTTAGTTGTAGGACAGGAGAGTGTGACGTACGATTGTTTATCTGATATGAAGCTAAATTTGCTATGACCAGGGTCGGACTGGCCCAGCGGGACAATGGGAAAAAACCCGGTGGGCCCCAACCCTCATGGGTCCCCACCGGCCAGACCCCCAATCATGGTATTTAAATAAAAAAAGCAATAGTGCTGCACCGTGTTTGAATGTGCACCATCTTCCCATGCGTGCCAGCGCAGCACCATCTATACATATGCACCAGTATGGAACACATGGAAGGGAGGACTCGGCACCAACGCAGCAAGAGAAGCCCGAGGGGGCCCTGGACAGCAGTCCTGGTGGGCCCCCAGGCCAAACAGTCCGGTCCGACCTGGGCAATGACCAGCTTAAAGGAGAAGGAAAGGATTGATACACTTGGGGGTGCCTAAAGTTGGGCACCCCCAAGTGATTCTAGCGATGTACCTCAAACCCAGGGCCATTGCTCCAATCAGGAGAAATCTGCACCGGCCCCGGGTTATAGAAGCGAGCGCCACGGAGAGATCGTACTTCTGTCTTCGCGCAGCTGCGCATACGCATTAGAACGAAAAGCCTAACTTTAAAATCACCTTTTTCATTCCAATGCGCATGATTCAGTCCGGGGAAATGTGCAGCAGCGCGAAGACGGAAGTAAGATCTCTCCGTGGTGCTCGCTTCTATAACCCGGCAGATTTCTCCTAATGGGAGCACCGTCCCTGGGTTTGAGGTACATTGCTATAATCACTTGGGGGTGCCTAACGTTTGCCAGCCCCAAGTGTATCCAGCCTTTGCTTGTCCTTTAAGTAGTACTTAGTTCAGAGTGTATGGGTCAGAATATCAAGGTGGGGGGGGGGGTTAGGCTATTACTGACAGTTGTATCATAAAAGTCACATTTTATTGAAGAAATTCAGATATTGTAATGGCTGTACAAATACTTACCTAATAAGTGTGGCCCTTTTACGAGTTGGCAATGTGCTCACACACAAGTCAGGGCCACGCATACTTGCTAGGTTACATCATTCAATGATTGGACAGAGCTTTTTCTTTTACTCCCGCAGATATTCCTATTTTTTCCTGTCAGGTGGTCTCTAAAGGCGCACACAGAACATCACAAAAACATTGAAAATAGAACGTTGGGCAGAAGGATTTGCAACACAGAGCATAGCAAAAAGATTTTGGCCACACCCATTTTTGTGCCCACACCCCCTGATTACCATGTTCATTTTACAAAACTTGGCAGGTTACAGTTCTGCTAATGAAAGGGAATTACCCTTTAAGCTGCAAGTCCCAGTTTCCCCAAGACACCTGCTCATCTTCAATTGCTACAATTGTTTCTTTGCTTATCTCAAATAGTTACAGAAGTGTCTAAGTGCACCTGCCACTTATTCTGGGTTCTCTGCCAAAAGCTAATTCAGTTTTGGAATCTTTTTATGGCTGTCCAGTGCAGGAGATCACAGAGAAAGTTGGGACATTTCAGTAACAATCCAGGACTGCGGGCTGAGCTCAAAGGTCAAAATCGGGACTGCCCCGTGAAAAATGGGACAATTGGAAGGTATGCAAAATGGCGGCTACAGGCAGAAGATGAATATTTGTGTGCATGTGCCAATTTGGTAAGATGCACTTACAGTCCCCTGTTCAAGAGAATGGTCTAAAATGAGGCTCTGCCTAAATATACATAAAATGCCCTTACAAACTCGTACCTATAGGAATTGTGTTGCCTGAAGGTGAAACCCTCAACATAAACTAATTTTGCTGCTTTGTTTGTAAATGACGCTGCCAAAATAAACAAAATCCGACCAATGAAATGTGATCCACTAAATCACTTATGTAACCCTGCATGGAACCACCCATATTGGCTTCCAAAGCTGCATAGTCAAAGTGCCTTGCATTCATGGGACAGAGTGTAGCCGGCACCAGCTGCGGCATAACTACAGCTCCCAGCATCCCTCTTGCAACACAGATGGGTTTGGTGATGGTTCTGTTCTGTAGGGCTACTGACTGGTACACAGAGACATAAGTAGCAGCATCTAGGGCATTCAAGCACAGGATACAATGTAGATAACAGATAAGTACTACTATAGTTTATGTAAACAGGCTACTGTGTAGCCATGGGGGCACCCATTCAAGTACAGGATACACAGTAGATAACAGATAAGTAGTACTATAGTTTATATAAATAAGCTGCTGTGTAGCCATGGGGGCAGCCATTCAAGCACAGGATACACAGTAGATAACAGATAAGTACTACTATAGTTTATATAAATAAGCTGCTGTGTAGCCATGGGGGGCAGCCATTCAAGCACAGGATACACAGTATATAACAGATAAGTACGACTATAGTTTATGTAAACAAGCTGCTGTGTAGCCATGGGGGCAGCCATTCAAGCACAGGATACACAATAGATAACAGATAAGTACTACTATAGTTTATGTAAACAAGCTGTGGTGTAGCCATGGGGGCAGCCATTCAAGCTGAGAAAGGTGAAAAGGCACAGGATACACAGAGATAATGGATAAGCTGTATAGAATACAACTGGATTCTGTGTTTATCTGTTATCTTCTGTGTATCCTGTGCTTGAATGGCTACCCACATGGCTACACAGCAGCTTGTTTATAAACTATAGTAGCATTTCTTAAACAAACACCCCAGTTTCAACAGTGCAAGGCAACAGTACATTATATTATCATTCCTTTAAAACACTTTCATTTTTTGGAGTTACTGTTCCTTTAAGACTACATCTTACATTAGGTTGGAGAATCAGTGACATCAATAGCCCTTGACAGATGATCTCCTATGTACACTTACGGGTTCTTGATACCAGTTCAGCGACTGGCAGATAATGACATAATTGGGTTTTGTTTACCATGCTCCCGTTCTGACTGGCAGTAGCCAGGCCTGGGCGTTTCCGCAGCTTTGTTTATTTAAAAATATGCCAGTCCTTGCCGGGGGAACACCGACCTATATGGAAATTCAGATATGAAGCGAGCAAGATTAGGGAGGATCCCAAGATGCCGTGTGTGTCATACAAAGCATCAAATTGACTTGGTGGGTTGATATAATATATAGCTTCCCCATACTGAATCCATTTGGATGCATAATGCATGGCTGTATATAAACCAGCGTAGTTTGCCGCATGCGTGTAGTTTAAATTAACTTTGTCCATGACATTAAGGGGCAGATTTATTAAGGATCCATTTGAAATTTCGAATTCAAAATTTTTTTTTTAAAGAACAAGTAAACCTTTTTTTTTTCTATCTGTAAATTTGCTCTAAACAGCCCCCCAGATTAATGTACCTTAGTCCCTGCTGCAAGTCTGCTCTGGTTTCTGTGTTATCAGCAGCTTGTTTCCCCTTCTTCCTGGTGCAGAGTGAAGCCCCGCCCCTTAGCTTACTGAGCTGACCTTATCTCTTGGACTAGTCCTGGAGATCATTTGCATACTATGACATAGCAGAGACCAGTGTGTGTAGCAGCTTTTGCTTGGGGAAACTAGCTTACTAATGCACACACTGGCTCCCTCTTCCTCTCTATTGTGGAACAGCAGCAAATGGACTGCTCAGTAAACTAAGGGGCTGGGCTTCACTCTGCACCAGGAAGAAGGGGAAACAAGCTGCTGATAACACAGAAACCAGAGCAGACTTGCAGCAGGGACTAGGGTACATTAATCTGGGGGGCTGTTTAGAGCAAATTTACAGAAAGAAAAAGAAAAACATTTACTTTTCCTTTAATGGTCAAAACTGTCAAATTTGACTAGGTAGTTATTCAAATTCGATTCCAGTTTTATTTTTTTTTTAAAAATAACATTTTCGAGATTTATCATACTCTGGCCCTTTAAGCATTCGAATTTGAATTCCATTGGAGTTTTCGGGTCGCATCAATTCATCCGAGTTTTAAAAATTCGATTTTAATAATACATTTTGGTTGAATTTCATGTTTATTGAAGTTTAGGGGAGTTTTGAAAAACTCACCTGAATTCGAAATTCGACCTTTGAGAAACGTGCTTCCCGGTAACTTGGTAACTAAGATTCTCAAACTCACCCCGTTGTTCACTTGAGATCATTTTGCCACCCGCTGCCAAATTTCTTAACCGTCTATGGGAAAGCATATCATTATAATACACAAAAGCCTGTGAATATCTTGTAAATGATATCCTTATAAATGGTGAGTTCTGATCAAGGTCGGACTGGGCCGGCGGGACACCGGGAAAAAACCCAGTGGACCCCGCTGGCCCAAATCCGCGCTCCATTGTCTCTTCCTGCCACAACCCCACCCCCCCCTTTGCACGGGGGTCACGGCAAAAACAATCCTTTTGCAGTGCGCACTGACTGCACATCGCGATGGAGTTGTCCACAGCCCAATTGCCCGGCGCCAGGGCTGCTCCGGCCATGAGGCAAGGTGAGAACCTTGCCTCAGGTGGCACGGAGCAGCCGGTTACAAGGGGCAGCAAAAAGCATTCTCTTGTAACTTTAACACGGAAATTCGGCTCCGCTAGTGCAGAGAGTGCAATTGCGCTTAATGCACTAGCGATGCCGCTTAAAAAATCTGCGTCGGAGCGGGAGGGGGGGGGGCGGTATCGAGGCTACTGTCTCAGGCGGCATGGAAGGGGGGGGGCCCTGGGATAGAAGCCCCGGTGGGTCCCGGGCCCCCCAGTCCGACCCTGGTTCTGATGCCATATATGTCACATGACTCAATGAAACTTGTGATTTATAATAAATAAAGTACCCCCAGCTCTTACCATCCCCCTCGCTAATTTGCATATGCAAATTAGGGTTTGGATTCGGTTCGAATCTTTCGAGATGGATTCTGTGCATCCCTACTTTTAATCCTTATAATTTGCAAGAGTCGGTACTTTATTCACTATACAGTATAATACACAAAAGCCACAAATACCTTGTAAATTATCTCCTTTTAAACGGTGAGTAGTGATGTCATTTTTGTCACATGACTCACTGAAACTTGTGTATTATAATAAATAAAGAACCCCCAGTTGCAAAATATAAGGATATTAGTAGTGATGGGCGAATTTATTTGCCAGGTGCAAATTCCCGCGAAAAAAAACAAGAGGCGCGAAAATGACGCGACGTGCCTAAAACGACGCGACTCGTTTTGCGAATTTTTCGCCAATTCGTGAATTTCCGCCAAAACGGGATAGATTCGCCCATCACATCATATTAGAGGTTACCTCCTAAAGGAGGGAGCTGCCACAGAAAGCTGCTTTTAATCACTGTTGTGGTTTTGGCTGCATCCTGGGTGGGAGTAAAGGCACAGATTGACAAGTTAAGAGGCAGTCCCAGTGAGGGAATGGTACAAGTGTAAGGAACCCTGTTCCCATGAGCTTACAGTCTAGATCAGAGATATATCCAGCCATTGCAGCACTGTGCCCTATAATGCTTAGCTGTCTTCAGGAAGATGCTTGGTGTTGCAGTTCACGAGCAGCTGGAAACTACAGGTTGTACATGAAGAGGTGGAAATATGAAGGCAGAGAGTAGCTGAGACTGCTGTATGGGCTCATTTTAGGATAACACAACTGGATGGCAATGGGCTTTGGCTCGGTCGGATTTGGCAGGCATGGCATCAGCTTGTTCCTAAAAGGCAAGTATAAAGATTGCACTCCACTGGTCACAGCACAGGCAACAAGTGCTCACTATGCAGTAGTATAGGGGGACTAATATTTTTTGATGGTAACCCCTGGCTAGGGGCCAGTTGATTGGCCACAAAGATTTCCCTGCACTGATGATCGGTAGGCGACCCCATTATTTAGTAGAATGGGGCTCTAAGGTTTATAATGGTAAAACCTGACTAGGGCATGGCAACAATTTGCTCCTATCAGGCAAGGCCATATATGAACACCAAGTGCCACACAGAAATTCTGCTGCACTAGTTACAGGCATGAAGCCCCCCAGTCCCCCCCACAGTTTAGTAATATGGGGCCCTAAGATCTGGCTAGGGGCCCATTGCATGGCAGGCAACAGCTTCTTCCCATTAGGCAGGGTAATATCTGGGCACCAAGGGCTACACAAAGAT
>CM044432.1:17807749-17835426 GCA_024363595.1 Xenopus borealis | reverse complement strand
GATTTTATAGTTCTTTGAATTGTTTAATACAAACTCGGTCATGAGGGTGGCAGATGGGATAGGCATCACCCCATGTGCCGTTTGCTCTAACCATCTGATTATTATAGACATGATATGGTATAATAATGTTATTTTGAATAAGTTAATTTAACATGCTAAAATCAATGTAAAGGAGAACTTTCCCTTAAAATTTTTAAATCCATACGGAACCTCGTAATGTAAAGCCACCCTTAGACCTAATTGTTTTGCATTCAGCGGATGCATTGCATGCCCTAGATACACATGGATCAGGTGTGCATCCACATATGAGCCTGAAGGGTCAGTCAAGGGTTCTGCTCTTGAGACTGATGTCTCTTTGATGAAATGACTACAGTGAGTAAAGTGAGATGGACCATTGAGTAATCTGAGATGCCTCCGAACTATGCCTTTCTAGTTGTTCAGTGTTTTAGGGTTACTGGAAATGTACTCTTAGAAATATTGCAAGGGCCAAGCATTTCCTTTGGACTGTAATGAGTAGCTGTTTTTCGGCAGTGGTAGTCATCATTTAAAAGTATATAATAGAAAGAGGTGCTTTCTGATGTTGATGGTTTGTATTCTATTAGATTTCTGTCCCCTACAGGTAGGTTTGAATAAGGAACTATAGTATAGGCATGCTTAATTATTATTGAATTTTCAGCCTTCTACCCACTTTACCATATTAGAATTGGTTCTACTTGAATAAGGAACTATAGTATAGGCATGCTTAATTATTATTGAATTTTCAGCCTTCTACCCACTTTACCATATTAGAATGGGTTCTTCTCGAACTGCTTCATACAACATTTGGCCTGGGCCCTCTTATATCCTCTCCAGATTTACCCTTTAAGTTGGCCATACATGGGCAGATTTTAGCTGCTTCTTCAGCTTTCAGCTTATCTGCCTGTGTATGGTTCATACCTGAGCAATAACTGGCCTATATCAATGATATGTTTACAAATCTCATTGAGCCAATAGCTGCATTGGCTCTTTAATATGGTCCTTGTCCCAACAGTCTGTATCCCTCAAGGTGGGCATATGTGGGAACTTTCTACTTTTTTTTTGTAATTTATTTGGAACCGATTCATAATACCTCTGTGTTCTTCCCACACATTGATGGATAGACCATTTCTCTAACAAGTATACACCTGTTCATTTGCAGGAACAAGATTTGTTTTGAAATAAATAGCAATTTGGCATAATTAGTAATTTGGCATATTTAGAAATAATAGCAGAATCAAATAAACATAGAGGTTACTGTGCAGAGTCATTTTGTTAATGTAATGGCTTGAGCTGCCATGTCCGTTCGGAACAGACATGCGTTAGTAGGCAAGTTTACTTCATTTACAATGACATTGATTTATTTGCCATGTAAATTGGGACACAGGCAATAATATAATATGACATTAATTGTTTAGCAGAGTCATCCTTGTAACATGTGCCGGCTTCTCTTGGGTGCTTGATTGTTGAAACTTGTAAAAAAAAAAAAGTAATTGAGTCTACTTGAAGACTAGTGCCCACGGATATGTAATTCAGAGCCGACTGCCAGTTTTCAGTTCTACAAAAAAGGCTAATGATCAACATTACATTTTCATTTCCTTAATGTAGAAATAAGGAACCAGATTGAAGCCCCTTGAGGAACTGCTACTGGTTTTACCTTGCAAGTTGCTTCAAAAAGGGTCAGTAGGATACAGTCTTAGATACTTAATGGCTATAAAATGTGCAAGAGTAATCTAGAGTGGTATTGGGTTTAGAGCACTGTTCATGGTATTAAATATAACTTAAGTTTATACATTTTTTAGTCTTTCAGTTGTCGTTGCACTGCAGTTATTGAATGGCTGCAAATTGGTCCACAGTCTGCTGCCATCGGTAAGTAGGTGGAGTGTTATTGAACATCCACAATTTCTAGTGTCACACGCAAGTGTGTTTGTGTGTGTTTTCATGACTCTTATCCAGCTCTGCAGAATGTCTTTGTTGTGGATGAATTAGAAGGCTGTCAAACTTGTGACTTAGAGGTGCTTTAAATGACACAAAATGAATGACTGACTCTCACCATTCTTCATGTTCTTTTTGACAAACCCAGAATGAGCAAGCTGTTGAGTTAAAAAGGGAACTGTTAGACTTTTAAGACTTGGTAAATAAACACTCTCTGTATGAGTGGCACAGCTGTAGTGGTGGCACCATGCCATTGTAATGTATGGCATCTGTTTGAAAGGCAGTTGGTGGCACGAATAGCCCTGCTGGCAATTTATATTTCTGTGTTGTTGAGAAATGAGTTCCATATTCATCAAATGTTTACCTCATATTTGTCGTAGCCTTTTATTTTCAGGGTAATAATGGGAGACTGATGTTTGTTGTCTGTTCCAACTATGGCTTAGATAAACTACTTGTGCCATTGTCCCAATCTTAAAAATGGTTCCTGTGGGTTTAGATAAATAATTTCTCTTGGAAAAAAGTTATCTAATTTAAATAATGTTTTTGATAACATGGGATGTAAGAGCAAACACCAACTTCGTTCCGCTGATAACTTTTTTGTCGAATTCAAGGAATGGGCACATGACCATTGTCTGGACAAGGGCAAACCTCAAAACCAACCTTCTTCCTGACCTTGTGCACATGTACCGTGTCACAGCTTTATATACTGGCCTGTTGTAGAGCTGCCCAAGCTTGGTCATTGATTTATATTCCTTCCTAAATGTTGGTCAAATCCAGCAAGTCTGCCTCTCAGGGTTAATGATTTGAGGCAATTTGCTTAGTGTTTAAAACATTTAAAATACACTTGTAGAGATAAGCAAGAAGGAGAAGGAACACACAGATAATTGTTAGGCTAGGGAAGATGTATCATCAGTAGGATTGTCCTTCCCTCTGTTGTCTTCTGTGCTTTCAACCTAGAGGTCAACTCCACACGTGTGGCCCTCAAGGGTTATATATGAACTGTGAACTTCCAGAGAGTTCCACATCCATGAAACTATAAACACACAATATTTGACCCTCTATAGATCAAAATGTTATTTAAAGCAAATAGGCCTAGATTGTTGTGCATCAAGAGTCCTAAACTGACTATAGGATCTAATTTTCAAGATTTCCATCAGGAACAATCCAATAATATGCAGACCGAAGGGTCTCTGGTCATCCTGCTTCCTTTTCTTGTCTTTTTGCTGTCCAAGTGTTGTGTGGCAGCACCAAGGTTAGATTAACCAAAATGTGTTCTTTGTATTCACTGTTGGTCCAAGCCTTTTCTACATAATGAAGGGTCTCTGACCAACCTGCTCTTTGGTCAACAATTTAGCAACAAATAAATTCTCAAAAAATACCCGTGTGTAATTTGCCATCTTTGTCTGATGATTTTTATTTGTCAGCAGTCATGCCGGTTTCTATATTTTACAGATAATATATTTTACCTTGGCAGTGTCCAGACTGCTGCTTGATTCGTTCTACCAAGTCAATAAAATTTGCACAATGCATTTCTTAGACATAGGATTGCAGTCCATATACCATTTTAATGGTATTAATGACACCTTTTCTTCCCTTTCTAGAAGATAGATGAAGAGAATGAAGAGAATTTGCTAGCAGTTCTTACAGAGACATTGGACAGTCTCCCTGTGGATGAGGATGGATTGCCTTCATTTGATGCACTGACAGATGGAGATGTGACCAATGAACATGAGCCTAGCCTTTCATCTATGCCTGACGGCACCCCTCCAACTGAGGAGGCAGAAGAGCCGTCACTAGTAAGAACCCTTCCTACTGTTTAACAGGAATTGGATGTGCTTCTGGCTACCCCCTGCATGGGTATGATGTAGTCCCAATAAGGTTTGGACTTTACCTTGAGGAAGACAGCATAAGAAATATCGCATTAATGTTCTTTTACAGGAATTTATTAGCTTTCATAAATAAAGTTCAAGGACATCATCAAAGTTAAATTTGATCATGGGGGATTTTGGGCCATTTTGCCTTTGATAATACTTTCTGATACTGTTGCAAAGGTTGTGCACGGCCTAGAAACCCATAGCTCGCAATCTTAATTTCAAACAGATATCCAGTAAATTCAACATGATTGTTGGTTGCTGTTACAAGTTTGCAACTTTTTCATGGCCCTGTTAGTCTAGTAGAGGACAGACAGTAGGGAAAGAGGAATATGCCCACAACTGAATTTTAACGAATTGTATTCATTATGCCAAATAACATGACAATGTTTAAAAAAAAATCAATTGACAATACCATGCAGCATTTTAATATTCAGTGTACAGTGTACAATATCTTTGTTAAACCATTGCTCTCAAAGTTTTAAAATGCTATAATTTTTTTATATAAATGTTTGTGATTAGACCAACTTGTATGTTAGGTTTAGTGGCCCTTTAGCACATAATATAATTGTGTCCAATGGCTTCTCCTGTACACAGAGACTTACTTATGAATTCCTATTTAAATATTTAAAATGGGGTAGGAATGGATTACCGCACTCCTATCAGATATCCTTTCTATCTATTTAAAGACAAGAGTACTGCATTGCTTGCTCTCACAGATATTGATCAGTTTCTCCTTAGGTTTTTAGACATGTAGGTGTGTTTGTGTGCTGAGTGATGAGGTAGAAAGCCACAGGGAAGTGTGCAAATATTGTTGGCTTTTAGGTTATTGCCCCTAACCAAAGATATACTGGCATTGCACAATAATAGGAAAGCTATGGGTGTATCATCATACTGTAAACTTAAAGTAGAATAAAGTTGCAATAATAATGGACACATACCAAAAATAAGGTTATAGTCACTCGTAAAAAATATAGTTGAGTTGCAAAAAGCACGTCAGGCCTCCCCATGCAGGCGCCAAGCGCGTCAGGCCTCCCCATGCAGGCACCAAGCACGTCAGGCGTTGTATGTTAGTTGGGATTAAGTACAAGCTAATGTTTTTTATTTAAACTTGGCTTAATTAGATAAAAGGGAGTCTTGAATGAGATGGCCTTTCTGTAATTCAGAGCTTTCTGGATAACTGGTTTCCAGATAATGGAGCACATACCTGTTTAATCCTTATTGGAAGCAAAACCAGCATATTGGGTTAATTTATTTTCTATTTGATTTTCTTTGAAACATAATGGAAAGCTCCGTTATCCAGAAAACACAAGGTCCTGAGCACTCTGGATCTATTGATGAGCGTTTCATTTGAGCTCTATGAAAAGTAGCCTTTGATTCAAGGACAAGGGCATTGATTATATTGAGAAGAAAAGGAATGTTCTGTGCCCACTACTATATATACCATATCTAGAATAATTGAATGCTTAGTGTAATACTTTTTAAAAGCATGCTTCTATATAGCGGTAATGTAATAAGTTTCACCAGGTCTAGTAACCTAAAGCAACCTTCTACCTGATTAACTGCAGTGAGTTGCTAGTCCTGGTGCAAACCTTGCGACTTTTATTGTATTACTCCAAATTAAGCTTGTGTTGGTCAAGTCCTAGCATTCCTCACTTATGTGTAACTGTAGCTTTTGCTCTTTCTGTGTTCCTAGCTTAAGAAGCTGTTACTGGCCCCAGCTAACGCTCAGCTGATTTACAATGAATGCATTGGTTTTACTACGCAGAACGATGCCAGCCCCAGTCAGAGGATCAGAACTAATTCTCCGGTCGTTAAGGTACAAACTTTAACTTGGCACTATTCATATATATTCTTGATATTGATATATCCTTAATAAAGGCCCCAATGTGGGCCGAAATGTTGGCTACACGAGTGATGTTGCATAAAATTGTTTGATCACATAAGATTTTGGAGAGCGGGTCCATCTTGGGTTTGGGTTAGTCTACAGTGAGCCACATTTAAAAATAAAAAGAGTTGGAGAGCAACACAGATGTGCAAAAACTTCCTGGGGTGCAAAATAAGGGCTATAATTTTCTATTTGGTGGTCCCTATGTGGACTGGCAAACAACAGGAGGCTCTATTTCACAATACACCTGGTTTTTATGCAAAAAAAACTTGCCTCCAAGCCTGGAATTCAAAAATAATCACCTGCTTTGAGGCCAACACCCGAGAGGTTGGTGCGCAACATGTTGTTCACAAGCTACTGGTTGGGGATCACTGGTCTACAGATTCCCTTATATTCCGTGAATACTAAATCTTTTGTGAATGTATCCAGTTGTCATTATGCAGACAGACTTTTAAAAACCAGTTTACAGCTAACGTTACACCATCTCCATGACTCGCCATCAGTGGAAGGATGCCCTTAACATCTGTACCACCTCCCATTGACTTATATGGTTAAAAAAATAGAAGTTTTTAGTGGAGAATATCCTTAATGGAACAATAATCAAAGGCATTTTCATAAACGGCATGCAGTATTTGGATAAGATAGCAGCAGGAACCATAAATCTTGTCAAAACAGAGTACTAGAAACCCATGTTTTATTGCTGCTAATTACAGTGCATCTTGTTTTCCTTGTACCTCCAGGACATGTTAAAGGTGTACTTTTTAAGGGAAAAAATTACAGAATGACCTATGACTTCCATATGGCCTGTGAGAAACTAGTGCAAAGGGCTTTCCCCATGAAACAATCTCTTACCTAGAGTTCGAACAGTATTAATATTGGGTAAAGCTGGCCATACATGGGCAGATTTAAGTTGCCACTACAGCCCCTTTTGACCTAATCAGCAGCTTGTCTGTCTGTGTATGATTTCAATCAGACAGGTTTGAAAATCTTGTTGGACAAGGATCACATTGGCATGTGGACATGGTCTTCGTCTGAAGGGTCTAAGTAGGCCCAAATGGAGGATCTGATTGAGACAATTGGATAAGCCCAATTTGGCCCAGCATGTTGGTGGCTAAATCTGTTTGTCTAAAGCTGGCCAAAACACTATGCTGATTGGCTCCCTTCTGAACAAGTGGGTAGCTTATTGGACAGTGTATCGATCCAAACTGAGGCCAAGAGGAAAAATCCTCTTGGTCATGTACTGCATTAGCTTATTGATATGGTCCTTTTCCATTGGATCTGCATATGCCCCTGTTATCGCCCTGACCTTGGGTGTGGCTTGCTTTACTGTAATAGCAGCATTTGTACTGTTAACTGGTGGTAGTATTATTATCTTAGGATGACGTTGCCTACTATACAGCTGCCTCAGGCCACATTATAGGCACAAAGAATTTAGAGAAACTTGTTTTCCTGCAGTGTTTTCCCTTTTCATCTAAATGAAGTGAGAACCATTTAAGGGCCATTAGGAGAGCTGAGAAATGTGGTTTTGCTGAGCAGAGTAACAATCAGCAATACCTTATTTAAATTCCTGCCTTTATTTTAAGGCAACTGTAAAGACAAGATGATTACATGTTGTTGAGAATAAATAGTGTTGGAGAAATAAAAATCCAAGTCTGCGGAAACTGCATCTGGGAGTTTGATGTGCGATTTCTCTTTCCATGTTGCACAAACAATTATTCACAGATCATAGCCCAAGCTCTGTTATATAGAGTGTACAGCAACCAGAGAAATCCATCTCTTCACTTTATTCATTTGGGGAAGGTTCAGCCCACTAACTTTTATTTATTTTTTCTCCTACTCTACTCCTTTTTGGATTTTAAGACCGAGAATTCATGGAGCAATAAACCGAAGGCCATTTATCACTCCCAAAAGCCACCACGGCGTCCTTGCTCAGAGCTCCTTAAATACCTGACTTCAAATGACGACCCACCTCAGACCAAATCGACAGAGAGCAGAAACAACAGGCTTGACCAATGCAGCAGCAAAAAGAAGCCGTACTTGCAGCCTCCGCCACATTATCAAGGTAGTTTGGGATTGCCACCTAACCACTGGCCTTTATTTATACAGTTGATGGTTCTGAGATTATAGTTCCCCTTTAAAATATTTATGGGTGTTAACAATTTTTTTTTTTTAAACCTGGAACATTGGGTACCATTGGTTGGCAGTACTACACAGGGAAAATATGCATTTTAACATTGCAGTGCAGAGAATAAAGCACGACATGTAAATCTGTACTACCAATCCACAGAGATAAATCCAATCTAGCGTTACTTAGAATGCTATATTATTAAACAGTAATGTATATACCACATCACGTGCTTTCTTATCCTCGGGCAAATGTGTTAAAATGTCAGGAATCCCATCAAAAAACACCTTCTGTACTATTCCTTATCTCTCTGCGCTCATAACAAAAACCATCTTATTAGGAATGTATTGTTTTTCCAGTTTGATGACAAAGCATCTTTTCTGGAACACAGTATCCTCAAGTCATGGTTTGATTCTTTCACTCCTAAAGAAAACAATATGGCGGTCAATAATCACAACATTGTGTGTCTGCTCTTAAAGGAGAAGGAAAGGCCTATTTAATTGGTGGTGCCAAAAGTTAGTCACCCCCTAGTGATTGTATATAGTTTCCCAACACCCTGGGCCAGAGCTCCTATCAGGAGAAAACTGCAATGGTCCAGGGGCTCTTCCAGTGAGCACCACGGAGCAATCGGCTTCCTTCATCTGCTTTCTTCAAATTTCCCGGGACAGACGCATGTGCAGTAGAACAAAATAGCCAACTTCTTTGTTAAAGTTAGGCTCTATTGCACATATGCACCCTCAAAAAGAAAGAAGCTGGAAGCCAATCACTCCATGGTGCTCGCTGGAAGAACCCCAGGCCAGTGCAGTTTTCTCCTGATAGGGGGTGACTAACTTTTGGCACCACCAATTAAATAGGCCTTTCCTTCTCCTTTAAGAGCAGACACACAATTTTGTGATTATTGACCGCCATATTGTTTTCTTTAGGAGTGAAAGAATCAAACCATGACTTGAGGATACTGTGTTCCAGAAAAGATGCTTTGTCATCAAAGCACCAGCTCGGGATACGAGGTAAATATATACAATCACTTGGGCCTGCCTAACATTTGGCACCCCAATTTTCTACTTTAAAATATATGTAACATTTTAATCTGTTCTGCAATCCTGGAATTATTTCTGTTATGTTGAAAGCAATATCTATTTGGATGTTTCTGTAAGTTTCACTGCTGGTTAAGACTCTTTTAAAGCAATGTAGCAGAATGCTTCTAGTTAAGACCTAGAAGAGAACTGGTACATTGATTCAAGAGTCGGGAACAGAGAGCAGAATGGGATACACAGATACTTCTCGACATTTACAAGTCATTTTGAAAACCCGCAAGGAATGCACATTGAAAAGTTGCTTAGAATGACATTTTCTTTCATTATGGGAAAAATCAGTTGAGAATTACCTTTAAAATTTGCAGGGAAATTCGGTGGGATTTTCCTGGGAGAACTCTTTGGAGGATTCCCTGTCATCTCTGCTAATTAGTCATATGGAATAAAATATGTCATGGCTCGTGAATGTATATGTGATATTACAGTGTATTTACTAGAGGGCTTTGTACTTCCTGTTCCCATGTTGGTTTTATGATTTTTAAATTACAACATTTTCTTAGGACCACGTTCTCATAATTTGGTGTATTATTACAGTTTTCTAAAGCTCATTATTATCTAATAGTATAAGATCAGGGTTTAATTTGGGTTTCTTATTTACTTCGCAGCCAGGTCAATGAGCTTGTCGCTCCCCTTGACGCCCGAGTCACCAAAGTAAGTGTTAATCATTGGCCTCATACATTTGAATGGGATGGGTGGCTTCCTGTCTTGGCTACAATAGCTCCATTTCAGCTTGTTTTTATAAATATGCGCTGTCTTCCAGTGACCCCAAGAGTTCCCCATTTGAGAGCAAGACTATTGAACGAGGCTTATGTATGGAGCTCTCTGGAACTGCAGGTGAGCACCGTTATTTTATTGGGAATGTATTGTATAGGGTGGCTCAACAGCATCTCCCGGTAACGTTCAGGAGCTTAATTTCAATACTTACTTTCACAATGAAACAATACATACAGTATAACTAAACAGTGACCAAGTGATTTCATACCCCTGCAGATCCTCTGGAACCCAACTTCTCCCTGTGATGAGCTATAACATCCAGGCATGTTGGCTGCTTGCCCTTTGGCACACTGGGGCTCATTTATAAACTTGCTCACGGGAGAATGATTTGCACAGTGGAAATATTTGCCCTGCCCATGGTTATATTTATAAAGCTGGATAAGAGTGGTCTACTTAATGTGCAAACAGAATATCAAAATTTTCTTCGCACTGCAAATGTCCATAAGAGCTTTTTACATATGGCAAAAAATGCAAATTGCGAATACTCTGGGTTTGAGTTACGTCACAACCTTGGCGGTGGAGAAAATATTCGCAAAGCAGGTTTGCAAATTGTGAATTTAAGTTACTGTCGGCACGCTAGCGCAAACACCCGTCTCATTTGCGAGCCATTTGTGAAAATTTGTTTACAATGCGAATTTACAAACACCACAAAGGGCACAGCAGTGCAATATTTTAGCGTCCATGAAAAAGCATGGGCAAAACAACCATTTGCGAATAAATATGCACTTTGCCTACTTTATAAATGACCCCCACTGTGTCATACAAATGACCATATGTGCTGCAAAACATAATTTAAGCATTGTCTATGGTCCTTAACTGTGTCCACGACACAGTTTTGTTGATGCAATAAGAAATTTAAGACACTGTAGGGGTGTAAAGTTTGTGCAGTGCATATTTGCAAATGGTTGTTTTGCCTATTTTTTTCCAGAATGCTAAAATTTTGCACTGCTGTGCCCATCTTTCCGGTCTTTACGAATTGGCAATGAAAGTAAATTTTCACGAATGGCTTGCAGATGAGACAGGTGTTTGCATGAGTGCAAAATAGCAATGACGGTAACGTAAATTCATAATTTGCGAAACTGTTTTGAGAAAATTTTCTCCACCACCATAATTCAAATGCAGAGTGTGCCCATATTATTTGCAATTTTTTTTTCCCATATTTAAAAAGCTCTTCTAAACTTTTGCAGGGCCGAAAAAACGCAATTCTGTTTGCACACTCTTATTCAGCTTTATAAATGTAACCATGTGCAGGGCAAATATATTCCCAGTGCCCTGCACAAAGATTATAAATGAGCCCCTCTATCTATAATATAGATATATCATACCCTCTACATTCTGAAGGCATATATGTAGCATTAACACAGTGGTCCTCAAACTTGGCCCTCCAGCTGTTAAGGAACTACAAGTCCCACAATGCATTTGCCTGACTGTGGCTGTCAGACTCCATCATTGCATTGTAGTGACTTGTAGTCTTGTAGTTCCTTAACAGCTGGAGGGCCAAGTTTGAGGACCACTGCATTAACAGCTTGGTAGCTGGGAACTCCCAAAAGCCTCTGCCAGACAGCAGCAGATCCATGCTCTTAGCATCCCCACTCTGTGCTTTTCTGTGTGATCATATATATCCGCGACATAAAATTCTTCAGGGACTGTTTTACAACCACCAAACACCAAGCCGTTTATTTTGGAAGTGGACAGTATATCATCCATTTTATCTGCAGCAGGACAACAAAACCGATCAGCACCAGCTATTAAAACTGAGATCTGGTTTTATTTTCATTACCTTCTGCCTATTTAGCAAACACTGTGTGATTTCCCTGCATCATATTGTGGGTGTGAGGCTTAAAACGCTGGCTCAGTTTGTAGATCCAGAGGAACAAGCTGCCGGGGGACATAGTTACACAGTTCATGTCTGTTTGGAATGTGTTGCAAGCAGTGTGAGATGGATGGTGGGGTGAGTCTTGAAGGACCTGCTTTCCCTGAATTAGTTATTTTAAAAACAGAGCTAATTAGTTTGCAATTTGGTTCTGACGACAATTATTATTCTGAACTTTCTGCTGTTGTGGAATGTATATATTTTAGTAGTACAATGGCCTTTTGTGTGTTTTCAATTTGGTTGTCTTGTTTTTGTACAGTTTAATATACAGATTGTCTCATATTGATGAAAAAGGGACTATTCAGAAATATATGTTAACGTTTCAAGAGCAAAACTTTCACCTTTGCTCACTGTTAAGTCAACTTGTGAGAGTTTTTAAAGTATGGTTTAGGCTGGGTAAAAATATGTGGATGGCTCCAAATTATATTGTACTGTTCAGGTAGACCAGATTGGTCAAGAATCTGCATTATGGAGCACCTCTACTGGAGGACATTACATGGAGCTGGTCTAAAAATTTGTAGGTTTTGATCCGTTGTTCAAACCCAGCACTTTGACCAACTTTGCCAATTGATTGTTGGTGGTGGGAAGTAGTTTGGCCAGCAGAGGTTGAAGGGCTTCTATACAGCAGATTGTTCTATATCTGAGATTCCTCATTTATATTGATTTATCTTTGTAGTGTAGTGCGAGTTGCAGAGGATATCAAGAGGGGGGCCTTGGGTGCCCAAGGTAACCTATTCAGTGTCTTCCATTTGATTATCCAAGCCATTCTGCTATTTTAATATATGAAAACTTAACTATGTTCTTATGTTGGCCTATTTCTATAAGCAAGCTTGTAACAAGGAAAGGCAACCATTATTGTAACGTGCTGGTGATAAGATTCCAGAACATGCATAAAGAAGTATTGAGATAGCATTCAGCTGCTTTCTTTAAACTGTCACTCAATACCAGCTTATTTAAACACCAGTACACAAACAGGCGCTCTATAGATCAGATAGATCAGAAAAGTTTTTTTTAAACTTGGAGGAGTATGTTTTGTTTTTTAAAGAATTTACACATGCTGGTTTATAGTATGACATTTTCAAGGTCAAGTTCCACCAAGGTATGAAAACCTTTTTTTTTTTTTTTTTTTTTAAATGTTGAAAATGCATTGTCAGCCAGTTTTACAAAGTGCTCTGACACACCAATTCACCTTAAATATTATTTACAATTATTGTTTTACACTCTGAATCCAGGATTCACTTGAGATTTGCTGGGTCCTAGCACTTTTTGCAAGATTCAGCTAAAATGGTGAATGTTGTTAAAAATGTATGCAATTTGGGGATTTTCCTAAAATTTAAATGTTCAAATTAGTTTTGGTATTCTAACCATCTTTGGAGGAAAAGTCGGTTGAATCCCCAATGTGGCTAGAAAAGATCTTTAACAGAATTATGCATAATATTACTCATAGTTTTTAGTAGGGATGCACCAAATCCACTCATTTAGGATTTGGCCAAATACCAAACAGAATCTGAATACTAATTTGTATATGTCAGTTAGGGAAATGAGAGGGAAAGAGAAAACATTTTTGGCTTCCATGTTCGAGTGATTCGTATTTAGTTCAGCTGAATCCAAATCCTGTTGAAAAAGCCAGAATCTTGGCCAAATCCCAGACTGAATCTGAATTGGTGGATAACTATTAGATACAGATAATTTATTTGAACAGTATACCTTTAAATTAAGCTATGATAGTGTACTTCCCTGGGCTTAATTTATTGTCACACGTGTTCTGATCCAATCATGCATGTGAACTAATAAATGGGGGGCAGTTAAGTTGGCACCCAGAACTTAATTGAAAGAAAACGAAAATCATATAATTATCTATGTGGTGATAAAATAATGATTAAACTCTATGTGGTTATACAATTCTAATCTAACAAAATAATTCCCTCTTGTTGCTATATATTTTTTTCTTTTTTTACCAACTTGCATTTTCTTCAAAACTTAAACTTTTTCTTTGAAACATGGATTTACAAATGTCAAATAGACCCTACAGCACTTTTAAATGAGTTGGGCTGGAGGATGATATTTCCAGGCTCGTGTTTTGCGGATTAGTTGAACGGGGCCTGTTAAGATGTTGGTGGTTAGTTTTTCTCTCTGGAAAGCTGCATGTGAGAAATAATAATAATGTGACTGCTTTGGACTGATAATCGGAACAAATGGTGGTGGCAAAAGAGGGTCACAACTGAAGCAGCAGCAACTCTCTGGACTCCCATGAGCTTGTTTACTTCACCCCTCTAGTAATGCTCTAAAGGGGCTACAGAAGCATATCCTTTAAATTCCACTTTAGTAAAAACATATTCAACAACTTAGACATCACCTTGGTTGTGTGACAGTTTATTGAAAGCTGCAATTATACTGGTGCCAGTTACTTTGGCCTTGGAGTAGGACTGTTCTCTGCTCCAGGTACAAATACATATTCTTGGGCATTTTTCCACCTGTGTTTTTGGAAGTTGGTAGTCATGACCCGAATATTACATGTACATTTGCATATTAAAATATCATTTTACATACTGGAAATGTCAATTTGCAATTTTTCCAGAAAGAAGTAACCTGCACAGAATAACCTTAATGAGCATGCATGAATTGGTGAGTAGGCTTCAAAGGACTGATGTGGCTAAGAGCTTGACAGAGTTACCTAGGCCCCCAATCACATATAATTTGTTAAATGTATTGATTCTCACAGCATTCATTTGTTTCCACTGAAGGAATTAGAATGACTTATTGTGGCAACTTTCCTGTGGGATTTTCTCCTAATCATTTATTAACCGGATGGGAACCCATCATGTGGCATTCTTGCATCTGATAACACAACTGCTGCTGTAGGTCATCCGCAGCAGTAATGCCATAATAAATATTATGTGTTCTACTGCTGTCATATCCTAGGGGGAATCTCTTGGTATAGCGGGAGACCAATTCATTACGTGGACATCAGCTGCTAACCTTGTAATTTTTATGATTTGACAAATTGTCAACTAGAAAAACAATCCAGTTTGCCTTAAAAACTGAAGCTAGAATGAATGCTTTCTTTTAAACTAAACCTAGTAATTTAGATTTAGGAGAGCAGCTCTAGTTTATTCTGATACCTCCTGGTGCAGGACTGCCAAAGTCGGTTCAGTAAAGTCAGTGGATGTAAGTGAATGAGGTTGTTTTATTTTAGCTGATACTGACGTGAGATAGGGTTCTAAAATGACATTACTTGACATGGGCCCACAAGAGTCGTTATTTTACTGGATACCCCTAAATGCTTGTTTTTCCAATGAAAGCCTCAGGTCTAGAATTGTAAAAACATAGCTAGTCACCCTTAAAATAGCATATGCATGACATTCAACTTAATAGTAAGTACTTGTAAAAAATACAGGCAAGGTAGAGGATCACTTGCAGCTAGGGATGCAAAGGAAATTAATATAAAATTTATCGGAAAGGCTGGGATTTTCTTTCTGAGAAGATGGCAACCCCCTTTGGAGACATAAAAAGGTTTGGTGATGTGTGTTTTCTTCAGTAGAGAAGAAATGGATGTCCATATATACATTGCATGGTTTTTCTTGGGAATTCAAAAGAATGCCTTGAATATTTTACTTGTATGCCACTGAACACTGGCCTGGCCTGGGGGCTTTGAGTTTGACATCTTCCATACATCATCAATATAATCAAAGAACAGATAAAAGATTTGCCTTTCTGCCTAGAACCCCAGCACAGTGCATTATTCAAGCTGTTCTCACATAGCCCCTTCTGAATGGTTTTCTAAGCATCATTGATGGTATCCATTGACTGTGCAAAAGCATACGCAAAAGTTTTATATTCTAAAACACACATATATACAGTATATAAAATCAATATAAATATGAAGAAAATGTCTAGTTACATATATAGTGTTGTACAACAGTTTGTTTCCACATAAAGTACTTTTTTTTAAAATAAGTTTTATTTGAAAAAAAAAAAAAGTATTACTGGGTTATTACAAAAATCTTGGTTGATTTTGGAAGAGAAAATAGCAAAACAGGGTGGTGCATAAACAGACATCTATAACAATCACGCCGAGTAGCTTTAAGGTGTTTCGATGTAAAAAATGTTCTGTTGGGTGATTGTACGTAGAATGGAAGTTTAAGAAGCCCATAATGCTACCCTATGGCTTCCATCGTGGTGCTCAAAGTATGCTTGAAATTTTACTTGAATAACTGGAAGGCCAAAGGTTGGACATTGTTGATTTGACTAAGCAGGCAACACAGTATAGCAGGGAACACCAAAAGATATGTTATTTTAGATTATGCAGTGTCTAAATTAATACACCACCATAAAAACTACCCTTATCATTACCTTGGGACACCATCCTATATTGATCTATCATCTTAATCATTAATGAGGAAGGTTTGACTAAAGCCTTCTTATGTGTTACTGGATTTCAAATGAAGATCCCAGGTGGAATAGTAATGACTGCCCATGGGACTTGGACAATATACACCACAGACACGCAAACATCTGCAGAAAGCTGCCTGTTTTTTTCCCAAGCCAAAAATATACTGAATTTTCCTTACTTAAAATCAAAAGATGTTAAAAATCCAAAAGTGAGAGTTCTACAGAGTTGCTTGTTTATTATAGAGCACATTTCAATAGCCCAATCATAGATACTGCTCTGCAGTCCTGACTGTTTGTGTTATGCGATTTGTCTGACACCCATTACATTCTTGGTAATGGCAGCTATTTGTTGCTGTGCACAGCGGGCTCCTTTCACAAATGAAAATAGTCAGCCGTAAAGAAACATAGTCTGTATTTCTGAGCAGAGTTTCACTGCCTATATTTTGTGCAAGTGTGATAACTGTGTCTGACGCCAGCCTGCAGCCTGTAATGCCCACCTGTATTTCCATTCAAGTGTCTGTGCAAGGAGTGTTTTTGGAATTTAAGGCAGGGATCCCCAACCTTTTGAACCCGTGTGCAATATTCAGAAGTAAAAGGAGTTGGGGAGCAACACTAGTATGAAAAATGTTCTGGGGGTGCCAAAAAAGTTCTTTGACCATTTGGTAGCCCCTATGTGGATTGTCAACCTACGCAGAGGCTCTGTTTAGCAGTGCACCTGGTATTTATTAAACCAAAACTGCCCGCCAAGCCAGGAATTCAAAAATAAGCTCCTGCTTTGAGGCCACTGGGAGCAACATCCAAGGGGTTGGAGAGCAAAATGTTATTTATATATAGAGAGAGAGAGAGTATATATAGAGTAATGCACTAAATTACCTGAACTAAACATTTTCAAGTTAGAAATTAGAACAGTGAAGAAACTCAAACATGTAACGGCCTAAAATATACACTGAGGCCCCTGACCAGTTCTTGTTATTGGATGACAAATCCTAATGTAGTTTAGCAATATTTTATATTTAAGCTTCTGAAACTCAAAAGGAATGAATTTTATGTGGGATTGGCTAACATTAACTTGAAAATAACTTGAAATATATTTTGTAGAGCCACATTTTACAACATTAACATCTTAACATTGTCTGAAGTTTGACACTTCTAGTAACCAATAGCAATCACATGTTTGCTTTCAGACAGCTTGCTACAGGTATTGGACCTGTTATCCAGAATGTTCGGGACCTGTTTTTTTTTCCAGAGAACTGATCTTTCCTTAATCTGGATCTTCATACCTTATGTTTAATAGAAAAACATGTAAATATTAAATCAGTGATCCTCAAACTTGGCCCTCCAGCTGTTAAGGAACTACAAGTCCCACAATGCAATGAAGGAGTCTGACAGCCACAGTTAGGCAAATGCATTGTGGGACTTGTAGTTCCTTAACAGCTGGAGGGCCAAGTTTGAGGACCACTGTATTAAATCCAATAGGCTGGTTTTGCTTCTAATAAGGACAGTACAGATGGAGCCACTTTAAATTGTGTGTTTGAAACAGAATAACTTAACTAATCTATCCCATGTATCCCACTTAGCACAGAATATTGTGTCACAACATCCCATCCAATTAAAGAGTTCACCATTGAAAACAATGGTGCTTTGGTATGCTAATGAAAATTAGATAACACCGTTTCTTCAATTAACACTGAGTCACGACACATTTAACGCACAAATCCAAGTGGCTGCATCTCTGTTTGTGTACTTTGGGGCAGGGACTGGGCTGATTAAGTAGAAGCAAGAATGGATGATACAAAATACTGCTAGAAAACCTGTTTCAGGCTGCTGAAAAAAAAATCTCTGGGCAAAAGTTCATATTTTAACAGGGCAGTGACCCTGAGCATGAGACAAAATCACATTTGATCAGATAAAAAACAAATAGGTGAACATTCTACAGTGGACCCACTAACCTCCTGATCTCAGTCCACCTGAAAATCATTGGCATTGAAAGACTATGCAATCCTAGGAAACTTTCCAATATTCATTAATTAATTAAAGAGGTTTTCAACATTTCTTTTCAAATGACCACCTTTTATTTTTATTTTGTATTTATTATTTTTAAGTTGTTTTTAAAACCATTTTAATTTTGATAAAACTTTATCATACTTTAATGTGTAACTAATGTACGTCCGTCTTTGACAACTACAGTTCAAAGAACAACATGGTTTTCCAAAAAAACAAATTTCACTGAAACTATAATTATGCTTGTTTTATTACTAGTAGCGTTGTAATTTTGTTGACATAATTTCTTAATATTACTAATACTAATTTGGTTTTATTTTAAGGGAATTGCTCAAAGTAAATTAGAATGCAATATTTCCCTTAGAGCTAATCATTTAATGTCATTATTTCCCAGTTTGGAGGTCAGGTAAACAAAATGTATCACTTATGTAAAATGACATAGCTTTATTCTGGGTTTGGGGGGAGTGTAGGGCACAGGGTAGTAAGAACATAGTATCACATTAGAATTCTTTCAGTTGAGTTCCACTCAAGTGGACACCAGAAGCAGTAATCAATAAATCCATGATTGAAACTTAATACTTTAGCAATAATTGCATATGTTGAGAGAGATGAACTGGCATAGCTTTTGCTTAAAATCTAGGTGGAATAATTCAAAAGCCACAGTGTTAACCAAAACTGTTCATTTGCCCGCATGTTTTCGTAAAATACATTTCAGACAGCTACATTAGTTGTGCATAAAATATTATTTGTTCATTAGAAATGCTTTACAAAGTTAATGAAGTGCAGAAACGAAAGAAAACATGGAATTCAAGTTGCTTAGCTTCTGGCTAGCCTATTAGTGTTGGAAAAATAACTGCACAAACATACTGGGAATTTAGTTTTTTTTTTAGTTTTTTGTAAGTAGTACATTTAATTTTTTTTTTACAAGCTATGTTGGTATTGTCATTTATGTACAACATGAGGTATTTAACTTTCCATTTGACTGCTTCTAAGGATCCCCTTAACCAACCCATCCAAATTACCATTGTATTACCATTGCATCGTTGTATAGCACAATCAGCTGCTCTTATGTGCTACTCAAAACCCATATATTATATTGAGTAAGTTGCACTCTATGGTCTGTCTTAAATTAGTTTTATTGAATGCTGTTTTATTGGTTCCATTGATGGACTCCATACAGACAGGACTGAATCACTGACACTAAATACTAGTTATATTTAGAATGTGAAAATGTAATTGCTTTATTCTGTGTAATATGTGTGTGTGTATATGTCTTATAATGTAGTGCAGAAGATAATAATGTTTGTGTTTTTGTAAAGCTCTTTTATATAATTCAATATAATTTTTGTTATAGGATTAACTCCACCTACAACACCTCCTCACAAAGCCAATCAAGAGAACCCCTTCAGGACTTCTCCTAAGCTAAAATCTTGCAAATCTTCTGTGCCACCTACTAAAAAATCACGCTACATTGAGTCTTCCAGTATCCAAGTTTTATATCCAGCTAAGAAAGGTCCAGAGCAATCAGAACTTTATGCACAGCTCAGTAAAGCAACTGTGGTAATTGGACAAGAGGAGAAAAAAGCAAAGCGACCTAGTTTACGACTTTTTGGAGACCACGACTACTGTCAGTTTATTAATTCAAAATCTGAAATACATATTAGCTTATCACAAGAATTACAGGCCTCAAGACATCTTGAATGTAAGGATCCTTTGCTTCGCAAAGAACTTAAAGTATGTTCATACACTGATCAAGAGCAATGCCAGAAAGAGAGCTTACCAGTCACAATGCCAAGTTCTCAGAACAGCCATAGGAAACAGCTCCAGGACCAGGAAATACGAGCTGAACTCAACAAGCACTTTGGGCACCCAACGCAGGCAGTCTACAACAATGAAACTAAAATCAGTGAACTGGTGGACAATAAATACATTGAAGAACAGTTTTCAAGACTTCCTTTGTTTCTAACTGCTGGGTTGGAAATAGATAGTTTGTTTGATGACAGCGAGGATGAAAATGATAAACTGTGCTATACTTGGGATGAAACACAGTCATATTCATTATTTGATGAATCACCGTCTTGCTCTACTTTTAATTCTCCAAGTAGATATTCAATATCCCCACCAACATCCCTGTTTTCACAAAGGAAATACATTAGATCAAGATCTAGGTCCTTTTCACAACTCCGATCATCTTCTCGTTCTCCACATTCTCGTTCAAGATCCAGATCTCCATCAAGCAGATCATCATCCGGGTATGCTTTGGTTTTAAAATCTCCATGTGACTAAATCAGAATGTAATATATTTATAAGGGAAAGCCTTTAGGTACAGTAAATCTAAATGGTTGTCCTGGATTCTTACCCATCTGTTACAATTTCCAATTGTTTTGGAAACACATGAAAGGCTAAAGCCCTAGTAGCCCAAAGCAGTGGATGTTTGTTGCTCTAGGTTGACTTTCTGTTATAGATATTCATTGAACAAAAACAGAATGGCTTAATTTATGATGTCTTATCTTGGTATAAGATAATGACCTTGACCAAAAGCAAGTAGATAGGTTGATCTCAAAAACTGCCTGAAAGCAAATTGGTTAGAGTGCAGACGGTACCCAAGTTATATTACAATCCCATAAGCAAACAGAGGCTAGTAGTAAGTGAGCATATCATCATATACATAAAAACCATGCTTATACCTTTAGTCTGAACTCTCTTCTCCCATTCCCATATATATGTAATTCTTTACAATCGTATATACTGAAGGCACAAAATTTGATTCTTTAGGGGCCTTCATTTATCACTTACAATCTATATTGCTCTTTGTTGTTTAATCATTCTGGTGAGAAGCATTGATAGTTAAAGGGAAGTTTCACCAGATTTTTTTTCATTAAAATTATTTTATTTCTAGACAACTATCCAATATAAAGTCAGTGGTATTATAGTAAATTCTCAATGCAATTGCATTTGAAAGCAGTATCCATCTGTCCCTTCTGTACTACTGGTTCTGACTCTGGAAACAATGCAGTGGAAGCCAGCTCTCCACCAGGTCTTTTTAATTCCTATAATTGGAATGTTGCTTAGAGTTATATTTTCTAATGCACACACAATATTGTCTGGAGTTCCTGTTTCATTATTTACCAGTTATTTAGGGTAAGCATAATATCCCCCGTGGCATCTGAGAAGCCTGTAAAAATAGTCAGAAGACCTTGCGTCATCTAGTGATTTAACTTAGGTAATTGCTGATATGGGCTACATTTCATATCATTCCAAGAAGCAGATACAGAATGATTAGAAGAATGTACTAGCAATCAAATAATTTACAGGTCCATAAAGATTGTGTTAGGATATATAGGATTTAAACTTTGCAAAATCATAATGCATTTAGTTAAATGTGAAGGAAACAAGGGTTTAATATCTACACAGTAGATTATTGTGTATGCAAGAGGAAAATTGGTCGGATTGTGCATGGTTCGTTCTGAATGTAAAAGTGGGATATTTTTGCCGTAAAGCATGATTAGCTTGTGTAATTGGACAAAGAGCTTTAGAGAGAAGTCTCAGAAGGATACAAGCTGAAGTTCAGCTGGAGAAGCTCTTGGTTGAAAACAAGGATAAACCGATTAAAATACTGGAGGAGGTACAATTGTGAGGATGATTAGATTGTGTAGGAGGCACTTGCTGAATAGTTCAGGAGGTAATGACTGGCACATGAAGGATAAAACATTTGAAACCTACAGGAGAAACCTTTCTTATTACTATTTATGGTAAATTTCCAAAAAAAAGTGTTGCCCGTATAAAGACCCCTCATTACCCATCAACTATTATATCTAGAAGATGAAACAGAATAGTTTGATAATAGAAGACTATTGAATAATGCACTTGTCCATGAACACTGGATTTAGATAAGGCGTTTTCAACATTGCAAGATCAAAATGCTAGCTGACATTCAGCTGGACAAAAGCAGGATAAAAGGGGTAATGAAAGATGGTTATTATAAGCAACAGTAATGTATCCTTTTAAGTCGTGCTAAGTTGCCTCACATACTATGTCTAATCACTTATTTCCATAAAGTGAAATAAGAGCAGATTATACTATTAACTGGGAACCCTCACAAAAAATTATTTATGTTCGGTCATTGGTGAGAAAACACAGAAACAAAGAATGATTTGGCCCCCCTTATCTGTACAAGGTTCTTTCAATACCAGAAAACAAGTTTTATAAATATATGAATGTTGTGGTAACTGCATTGTTTATGTACAATAGAATGAAAACATTTATACAACATTGAAAAACAGAATATCCGTGACAGGTCCCTTTATGGCTGGAACTGCTATAATTTTAAGTGACATTCTGTTAAAGGTCCAGTAAAGTGAAAACACTCTGATTCTATCTTAAAAAACCTCAACAAACACGTAGAGAGCCACAAATGATATTTGAGTCCTGCTTATCTCGTCTTTAGCATTGTAACAATTGTATTATGAATAACTTGGCTGCTATGGAGGGTAGAAGATATTCAGATCCAAGAACCCTACAGGACGCAGTGTGGCAGTCTCTGCTACTATACAAGAGCTTATACATGAGCACAGTATTAGAGCTGATAAAGAATAAATGAATTCCTATCCATTACAGAGACAGGTGACCCAGGACACCTTATAATGGGCAAAACACAAGTGCAAAGTGAAAAAAGAAAACCGTGTCAAATTTGATTCATGTTGACCCTACCCTTTATACCTTATCAATAACTCAATGGTGATCAGTTGTTTTGGGAGGGGCATCTTAAAACCATCTGCGGTCACGAGAGGAAAAATACGTTAAAGGAGAATTCAACCCTTAAGTAAATTTAAAAAAAAAAACCCTACACTACATAGACCCCTCCTTCTCCCCACACCCTAACTGCTACTACTGGCAAATCCCCCAAAGTTTTTACTTACCCCTTGGTGCAGATTCAGGGCATCAGAGTTCATGGCAGCCATCTTCTGGCTCTTTGGGATTCTGCGGAATGAGAGTGGCGTATCTGCGCATACGCAGTTGCACCAATTTCCCGGTTTGAGACAACTGCGCATTCGCCGAAAGTCGCGGAAATTGCTGAAGTGCCGGAAGAACAAAGGTTACCAAAGAGCCGGAAGATGGCTGCCATCAACTCTGATGCCCTGAATCTGCACCAAAGGGTAATTAAAGACTTGGGGGAATTTGCCTGGGATATCGGCTTGGCTGGGGAGGGAGGAGGGTCTATGTAGGGGTTTTTTTTTTTTTTAGGGTTTAGTTCTCCTTTAAAATTTAATTAATGGTTGTAGTAGTCCTTTATCATTTCCACAATATAAAATGGTGTTTTATCAACACTTTTCTCCATGCTTTGTATTTTAAAATGTCCTTTCTCCTTGCTTAAAGGTCTTGCTGTTTGTATGAGACTGATCATTGCAGAGAAAAAAGTTCTCCAATATATACACGGTCAAGGTCACCGTATGGTCGTAGGCCAAGGTATGGAATACTTCATTTGCACCCTCCTAACGCACACACTTTCAGTCTTTCATTTATGATCCTTTACTGTGGTTACAATTTTAGTCTCCCCTTTTAGCATGTGGTTCATTTGCATATCCATTTTCTAGATATGACAGCTATGAGGAATACCAACATGAACGGCTGAAGAGGGAGGAGCACCGCAAGGAGTATAAAAAGCGTGAATCAGAGAGAGCAAAACAAAGAGAGCGACAAAGGCAAAAAGCCATTGTAAGTTATCCTTTAGCAGAAATGTCCTTTCATTTGACATCACGTTACTATGTAGTTAATGCTGGAGGGCCAATGGCATCTATTTATAGGTATTCTAGTTCTACTAACTCTGCTTACATACTTTGATGTAAGTCATGCTCACTATGGGTCACCTATGGATCCTTCGCAAGAACATGATATAAAACCACTAATGATCTTTAAAGGAGAACCTAACCCTTCCTTAAAAAAACTCTACCCATCTCCCCCAGCCTACTTGCTACCCTGGGCAAATGCCCCTAAATCTTTACTCACCCTCTCGCGGCAGATTTAGGGATCGGAGTTCACGCCAGCCGTCTTTTTCGGTAATCTTTGTGTTGTCTTTTGGCTCTTCGGCTATTCCTGTGAGTTTTGGTGCATGCACAGTTGTCTGGAACTGGAAATTTTCTCCAACTGCGCATGCCCCGAAACATCATTGAATACACAAAGATTTCCAAAGAGACGAAGATGGATGCTGTGAACTCAGACTCTTTAATCTGCCGCGAGGGGTAAGTAAAAGTATGGGGCATTTGCCCGGGGTAGCAAGTAAGCTGGGGGGAGGGTTTTTTTTTTAAAGCATGAGTTTAGTTCTTCAGGATGGCATTGGTTATAATCAGTGATTAAAAAATAATGGGGAAATTAACATACTCCTACTTTATGGTATAAGTGTATAAAAAGTATCTTCAGGGCTTTCATTGTTTGCAGGGCCCTCTGTGCTTTCGGATATCCTTATGGAGGTATATTATTTTGTATATTACATAATGCAAATGACTGCATCACCATCTGGAAGGTCGAAGGTTGTCCACTTTTAATATATATATAAATGCTTACATTAATTATGTAAATTGCTGTAACAAAATATATATAGGTATAAAAATGCACATTTCTGTGATTAAACCCCTCAGGTGGACTGAATAATCCATCATACACATGTAAGGCCACCTATTTAACAGAGGTTCAAGGCTTCAGAGGGTGGCCCAATACATCTGGAGGGTTTTCCTGAATAACGGTTGAAGGACAGTGCTATAAAGCAGCCTCACAGTATGGATTTTCCCACGTTGCTTAGTATTAATGGGGAAGGGATAATAATTCACCGGCAGTCAGAAGAAATAAATCATTTCCTCACTGCTGCTTCTCTAGTAGCAGGAATTTCATATAAACCATACAGAAACCTCAATTAAAACACACATTATGAGAATAGTTGTAGTGTAATAGAAATAGGCACAATAACATCCAACCACATTCTGAATATAACCCAGTATCATTGGCATCTATATATATAATATATATATATATATATATATATATATATATATATATATATATATATATATATATATATATATATATATATATATATATATATATATATATATATATATACCAACAAAAATTCAAACACAGTCAGGGTTGGGTAATCTGAAAGGGACCCTACCATACCTTACGAATGAAACCATAACCATTGCTATTCCAAATCCAGTTAATTTTCTGTGTTTCTGGCTATTAATATAATTGTGTTTGGTGAACTTGCTGTTCATACATGGTACTTTCCATACAATATTCATAGATCCCAACTGATATCTATGGATATTGTTTGGTTCTCGAGTTGGGCACGTTTTATTTACTGCATCATCAGCAAGTGCACCTTGTTGGCCAGTGCATAATGCATCGGCAGGTGAGGAGACACCAATGTTGTCTGAACATATGGGTGGCAAAACAGTTTGGGGCCCTTTGGATGGTATCCATCTATTCGTCCTGCAGGGCAGCCTGATGCTGTACAGGATTGGCCATCTTGTCTGTCTTCAGAAGTGTTTTCTGTCAGCACCCATAATCTTCTTAACTGCCCAAACTTGATGCACGTCCACGGCTTCTACCTCCAAACCGTATAGAATCAATCTTTGCGTTTTGAGACAGCACCAATCAAGGATTATTTTGGTAAAATGCCTTTATTGAGACATGGGCTCTGACCCAATACACTGGCAATGTTTCAGACCGCCATCGGTCTTTTCTCAAGCAGAAAAAACCGATGGCGGTCTGAAACGCTGCCAGTGTACTGGGTCAGAGCCCATGTCTCAATAAAGGCATTTTACAAAATAATCCTTTATTGGTGCTGTCTGCAAAACATCTTGTCTGTCTTCCCAGTGCAAGGTTTTTGCTATTATACATTGTGGAATTCTGGCCATCTCCCTATCTGTTGTACTGTGAGATCATCAAATGTGTCCTACAGTACATTGACAGGGGAGGATTAGAGTTTGCATGTGAATTTCCAAATATGCATGCATTTCTAAAACTTAAGAAGCTGGGGAAAGCTATGCAACAGGAATATTCTAATCCAGGGGTGCCAAAAAGGTAGAGCGGCATCTACCAATAGACCTTTAGCTGGTGATCAGTAGATCACATGACACTGTCAACAAAGAGCTTGTCTAAATCACACTCCTATTTCATGCTTTTCATTCATATATATTATGTTAAGGTTACATAAGAAATAGGTGTTTGTTAAATATAGCAATATACATCTCTCATAAATCAATATAATATGTAATATTTCCATGGAACAGAATGTTAACGATGCTTTTAAGGATGTAGATGATAATGGGACGTCAGTAAAAGTAGACCCCCACATTAGTAAAGCATGGGCACTCCTGTCCTAATCTATTTTTCTGAACAGACAGACATTCAGAAACTATCCAGCAAGTTTTAGTGTGCTTTTAAAGGAAAACTATACCCCCCGAACAATGTGGGTCTCTATAAACAGATATTGCATAAAACAACTCATATGTAAAACACTGCTTCATGTAAATAAACCATTTTCATAATAACACACTTTTTTAGTAGCATGTGCCATTGGGTAGTCATAAATAGAAAATAGCCTTTTTAAAAAATAAGGACAGCCTCCTGGGATCCTAGGATCCAACGGTGCACACAAACATACCAAACAAACTATAAAGTTAGGTCACATGAGCCAATTAACAGACAGAGTTCTGTCTTTTGCTTCAAAACTTCTTCCCTTTACAGTTAGTGTTTAAATATTTCTGGTCAGGTGATCTCTGAGGCAGCACACAGACCATCATGAAATGGTGGATCAAGGCAAGAGACATAAAAGGGCAAAATTTACTTAAATATATATACCAGGTAGGTAAGATTCTTTAATATGTCACTTGATTTGATATATAATCTGTTGCTCAAAAATTCATTTTCGGGGTATAGTTTTCCTTTAAAGTTCCATAGAAACCATTTTTGTTTACTGTAGCCTGAAGTTCCTTCAACAGCAGTGACATGAGAGGAACTGTAATCCATATTTAATTATATATTTTATTATTGTTGAATATACCTCACTTGTGCACATCTGAGTAATGGTGTCATTATTTAGGATTGAGGGGCATATTTACTAACATTGGAGATACATATCTGGAGAGATTTCTGGAGATGTTGCCTATAGCAACCAATCAGATCTTTGCTTTTGTTTTCTAACTTATATGTGGCTATTTAAATCTAACTGCTGATTGGTTGCCATGAGCAACATCTCCAGAAACCTCCCCAAATATTTATCTCCAATGTTAGTAAACATGTCCCTTAGTGTGGCCCAGGCAAAATTCACATTAAACAATCTCTTATATAAAAGATACAGTGGTCTTTAAAATCTAATGTTCTGTAATATACTGGGAAAATCAGCAAAAAGATAGCAGAATATAAAGTACCAATAAACTCTGCCATCCTGCCCTTCAATTTATAATGTCATCTGTCCACCTATCTACCTCCCCATCCATCCATCCATCCATCCATCCATTCATTCATCTATCCATCTGTCTTTCAGTTTGCACATCTATCTGTTGTTCTCTCTTTTTCTTTCCTGTCTTTTCCGCCAACACCTATTGCATTTGGTTGCCTTTGGTATACATCCTCCCCCTCTCATCACATATAATAAGTCACTGTCCCTTACTTTCATTATATTAACATACTCTGTGTTTTTTTTTTTTTTTTT
>CM044432.1:17774060-17784319 GCA_024363595.1 Xenopus borealis | reverse complement strand
TATACAAAATACAGCATTTCTAGCCTTATTCTATTTTATACTTTCCTTGCCCTTTAAGTGATCAGATATGGCATATTAAAGCATTTTGTGAATCCTGCCTGACCCTAGATAAGGGACCTCAACCTTTTTTTACATGTGAGCCACATTCAATTGTAAAAGACTTGGGGAGCAACATAAGCATGCAAAATGTTAATGTGGTGCCAAACAAGGGCTTTGATTGGCTATTTGGTAGTCCCTATGTGGACTGGCACTCTAAAGGGGGCACTGTTTGGCAGCACATCTGTTTATTTTCTGTTGCAACCAAATGTGTCTAAAGCAGGAATTAAAATAAAACGCCTGCTGATGCCACTAGGAGCAACATCCATGTGAGCAACATGTTGTTCACAAGCCACTGCTTGGGAATCAATGCATTAGAGGAACACTTTTGCACAATTCTAGTTCATACAACTCTATTCTAGAAAGGTCTGGATCATTTTACAAACTGTTGGTAACTTGATACGCAGGCTATAGCAGATATAGCTGTACAACATTCTCTGTTCTGTGCCTATAGACACAAATATGTCCCAATGAATTGGTTACCTGCTATCATGCTTTTAAATATAGACATATACCCCTATTCCTATACCCCACATCTGTTCTGTATACAGTAAATAGTGTGCAAGAATAACATCTCAAAACAATAGCTCAGTGGAAACAGATTAAATAATGCTACGAAAGCTTCATTATGAAAAATATAGATAGATTATTATATGAAGCAACCAGTGTCTAATATGAACCAAATGCAGTCAAGTATATAAAATTTTTAATTACATTTTAGATGCTTAGCAGAAACCAAGTATACTTGTTTATATTACCCAGTGCAGCACTGCATTCATATAGCAGCTCCGAATAGGCATTGATCCTTTTCAAGGACAGCAAAATGATTCTGAACTTATTCTTCCATTAGACAAGCAGTCATCCTGCAAAGCTGCCAATCTGGAAAAAGTTGTTCCATTTTGAGGAAGTACCGGTCAATGTTTCTCAAGGGGAAGTAGACAATTTTCTATTGTCATTATACTCTGACCACTGGGAATATCCGGTGCTGCTTTGAAGCGTCATAGAAGGCATACAGCATTCTTATATGTGACAAGCATCCATGTAGGTGAAATATCATGCAAATATAATTTCTTTATTACCATGTGAATCTTTTCTTTGTTTTTGGAAATTCCAGTTTGACCTTACAATACTTTTGTTCAGGGGTAAGGTGATCAATTTTTACTTCTGAAGGCCATCAGACCTAGTTTCAGATAGAAGACAAAAGTCAGATTCTTAGTTGTGACTGGTACCCTTGAACAAGAAGCAGTGAAGTTTCAGCCAGATCCGTATAAGTTCCTCTGCCACAGGTAGAAATTCAAATGAAGAACCAGGTAAGGTTTACAAGGCTTCAGATATTTCTCCAAGAGTATAACATATACGAATGTATATAACTCACATATGTAATAACTCACTATGTAGGAACCTATTTTCACCTTTTTTGCCTTCAAACCTATACCTCAAACTTGTAAAAGCCCACACTTCCAATTCAACTGGTGTGCTGGCATTTTAGAGAAACTTTTTTTTGTTCCAAATAACTTCTTATTTTCATTGCTAAGCTGAATGTTGAACTTTCAGACAAATATATTAGATAAGAATTTTTTAATAAAGAAAAAAAAAAATCATTCAGACTATATTTAGAATAGAAAATGTCTGTGTCAGTAAGCAAAGGCATTGTTCCACATAACAATATCGATCTAGTTTTGCTGGAGTTTTAGGGAATTAACTGGGACGAAAGTACAATCATTAAATCCAAATGAAATTAGATAATTTTTTATCCACAATCAATGGTACATTTGCAATATAAATATTATTTTGCTTGTGACAGTTAAATTGGAGACTTGAAGGGTGCCGGCTTAGCTCATAATGTTAAATAAGCCTCTGTGAGATTTTTCTAGTATTTTTCTAGACTTTGGCCCAAATTCATTAGCACGAATCGTCTAAAGCTAGCGCTAATTCGCCAGCGTGATGTCATTTCATAACTTCGGGAATTCGCTAACACAGACTCTGGCGAATTTTCTCTAGCGAAGTAGATAGACTTGCGCAACTTCGCACCCTTACACCAGGCGAAGTTGTACACTGACGAAGGATCGTAATTACGTAAATTCACCACTTACGTTAGACTTTACTTCGCCTGGTCAGACCAGGCGAAGTTCAATACAATAGATAGGAGGTTGAAAAAAAATTAAAAAATTTTGCTGTCCCAAAAAACGCTGGCGTGTTTTATCATTGGAGGGTGATAGTCTGAAAAAGATCGTTTTTTTTGGAGTGGTTACCCTCCTTCCCCCCTACATTTCCTAACATATGGCAACACAACTATACAGGGGGCACATGTTTAGGGCAATAGGACAACTTTATTTTATTTATTAAAGGTTTCCTGGGCTTGTGTAGTGGAATGTAGTGGCTGTAACATGTACTTCTATTATACTTTAAAGTATGCAAATTAGGCTTCGCCAGCGAAACTGCGCTCTGCCTAGCAAAGTAACACTAGCGCAACTACGTAATATTTTGATAAATAACCCCCTAACCCTAAGTAGGAGGGTTTCCATTTTCTTTAATCAGTTTTTTTTCCCCTCCACAGGCCCCTGCAGCCTTGTGCTCAAATGGTGGTGTTGTAGAGAACAGCCAAAGAGATAAAGACAAATAAACAAATATTGTTTGATTCATCCATGAAACCCAAGTCTATTGAAAAATTGTGGGTTAGTTATTTCTGAAGATTAAAGCACTCATTGATAGTAAGTACATAAGTTAGATAGCAAGTATTGAAATAACCAAGCTCTGTTCCCACCCCATGTTCTAGTTGTCCACTTTTTATGTATGTGACTTTTTCCATTTATTACAGAGGACATGTATGGCAGTTAGTACAGCAGAAGTACAAAGGAGATATTTGCTTATTTCTATACACACCCTTCTATGGCACAACTAGTAAGACTGGTATAATAATCAAGATAATATTTCATTAGAACAGCATTGAGAAGCTTGCAAGCAGAGATCCTTATCCTTGGAGATTATCTCTCAGAAAAGAAGAAATACATAATAAAGTTACATCACCTTCCAGGAAAGATCATTATTACCTGCAGAGATTGAATATACATGGGGAAAAATGATTGACCACATGTAAAAGGATTGCACTGTAATATAATCTGATGGGTTTTGCATAACGGCACTTTGTGACTGGCGACCATGACTGGTATATTTAGCGCAAGTGTAACTATAGAAAGAATCCATAGCTTTTCTTTGGTGTAAGTCTTTGCGCAGTAATACGTTTGTAACTAATATCTTGGGTGGCTGATGTTACATGAAAACCTATAACATCGTAAATATGTTCATATGGTTTTTACTGTTATCCAAATGTGTTGTAGGCTTGTTCTTAGCCAATGTGTTTTGGACTTTCAGTTCTTAGACAAAGATATGTACAGCATCTTCCAAGTTTTCTTCCGTGTTTTCTATTCAGCTGACATTTCTACTATGACTGAGCTGAAAGATTACTCTTCATCTTGATTTGGAGACCTCTGATTTATGGCTTGGGTGACACGGTTCATCAGGTTGCATAGAGTGTCCATGACCTAGCTCCTCATAAAAAAACATTCTCACCAAGACTCCTGCATTCTCATCCTTGTGGTGGTGCTAAAGGGCCACAAGGCAGTCACAGCTAATTCATAATGAATGAAAGGCAAATACATAGTGAACACAATAAAGGTTTTTAATGGCAACATTTTTAAAAACTTTGCAAATTAAATGAACAAAAGTTAAAATGTGTCTTACTAGATATATAGAGGTGTTAGTATATGCACTTGAATAAATAAAATAAATATTTCTGCTAATTCTTTCCTTATTTTATTGCTTCTATAGTTAGGTTCCTTGTGGAACTTTGCCAAATCAAGATAAAGAAAACCTTGTCAAAAATTCTTTTGGTAAGATTTTCAGTGCAAGACATTGAACCAAAATGGACACAAGTACTTGGCTTTCTTTAAGTTACTAGTGAGCATTTGTAGGCATTGTATCATGTCTCATTCCCCAGCCTTCACAGGTAAGGCTTGTATAGCTTGCTGAAGACAAGACAAGACTCACTTATGACAAAAATGACCAATAAAGTGGTAATGCAGGCATACAGAAGCAGTACATTTCAAGAGGTTACTCAGACCTCTCAATACAATGGTGTACCTGGACTGTACCGGGCCCTCCTGCAAAAGAACTTCAGTGGGGCCAGTGCATACTCGGCGGCCCTCCCTCCCTTCCTCTCTCCCTCCATCTCAGCTACCTGTCCATCCTCCATCCCTTTCTCTTAATCTCACTCTGGGGGACCCTTTCAGACATCCATCCTCCTTCCCTTACCAATCCTCCCTCCCTCTCTTCTGCCCACTGTGCCTCCCCTTGATGAGTGGGGTTTGAGTTAAAGCCATAGAGGGAGCAGACCCATGGCCAGGCTGCCCTGTACTGTCTCAATACACAATCTTTAAAGGTGTAGTTTAACTTTCTTTAAATGGGATATATTGAGAAAATGAAAACTTAATATAAGCTTCATTTCACTGTTAGAGACACTTAATAAAAATTCTGTACAGTTTATGATTCTGTACTGATCAGTATCATCAGATGAAGCAAGTTAGATCTCCTTTAATGAGGGTCATCACATTGGTATAACAGCAATGACCAAATATTACAGTTTCAGCTATATAACAACCATAAAACTATCTTACAGTGATTACCAAAATGATCCCCAACCAGTAGCTCGTGAGCAACATGTTGCTCCCCAACTCCTTGGATGTTGCTCGCAGTGGCCTCAAAGCAAATGCTTATTTTTGAATTCCAGGCTTGGGGATAAGTTTAGGTTGTATAAAAACCAGGTGCACTGCCAAACAGAACCTCCTGTAGGCTGCCAGTCCACATATGTGCTATCAAATAGCCAAGCACATCCCTTATTTGTCACACCAGGAACTTTTTGCATGCCTGTGTTGCTCCCCAACTATTTTTATTTTTGAATGTGGCTCACAGGTAAAAAAGGTTGGGGACCCCTGGTTTACCAGTATTTCACCTATTCACTCATGCAAATAGGTATTTTTACATATTATAATACTTTCTGTTTGTGGTATTGATGGTATTAATGGAAATAATTCCTCAGATAAATAATAAGCTAGCAGACCAAAATGTAGTTGAAGGAGAGGTAGGTAATTGACTTTTACCATGAATATGGTTAAGTGATAGAAACTGAAAAAAGATAATTAATGTTTTCAATTATAAGAAATTCTAAAATATGACAGCAGTGGCTACTGTCATATAAAAACCACTTAAATTGACCTTAATTTGATGCAGAGAAGGTAGAAGAATCTTGGAAGAAGGAGTAATGATAATCTGCAAGCAGTAAATGTTCTCTTTCATACAAAGCCAACCATACAACTTATTTCTAAGAAGAATTTACATTGGCCTTACCTGGGTAGCAGCTTTCTGCAATTATTCATTCTGATAGCTGACATTTTCATGATTAGGTGCAGTTACCTTGGGTGTCAGGAATAGATAGGCTTAAAATGTCATGGGTTTGCTTAATGATGGAGTAAGATCTGGCCTCTAAGTATAGCAACCAATCAGTAACTGGCTTTAATCCATACACAACACTGAAGTCACAAGTCTGATTTTTTATTGTACGAGATGTGGATTGGTGAATAACTTGTTATGCTATAAGCCCATTAAATGGCCACAAAGTCAGAACTGAGTGTAGCGCTTTTCCAGTTATAATTTAGAAATTATATAGTTTTGAAACAAGAGGAAAAGGTACAATATTTAAATTGCTGCAGAAGACCTACAATGATTTTACAACAGATTGGCTCTCTCGAATTGTACACAGGAATGACACAGGAATGATGATTAGAAAATATGTATAAAGTTGGTTCATCATCTACAATGTTACTGTACAGGTATGGAACCTGATATCCAGAATTCAGAGGACTGTGGCTTTCCAGATAAGGGGTCTTTCCATAATTTGGATCTTTTCAGTAAAACATTTAAACATTTGATAAACCTAATAGGTTTGTTTAGCCACAAAATAGATTAATCATCTTAGGTAGGATCAAGTACAATATACTGTTTTATTAATATAGAGAAAAAGGAAATCATTGTATTAAAAAAAATTAACGGAGTTTAAAATCCCATAACTTGGGATAATAGGCAATTTCTAAATAACAGGTTTCTGGATATTGGATCTCATACCTGTATGTTCCTTCTGGTCAAGAATAGTAAAATCAGAAATGAATGTCTGCAAATTTACTGGTAGATCACAATCTAACTCTTGTGTACTGTATGTATATGTATATTATATTTATTTTTGGTTCCCACTCTTTGTTATTTATGAGTCCTTCCACTTAAGCATGATGGTTAATGGTACTAGACCATATCCCCATGTTTAATTGGAGAGGATAATAAAAAGAATAAGACATAGCCAAAACTTTCGAGTTAGAATTATGACCCTGGTCAAGGGCCTAAATTTGTAGGGCAATGTACCCTTTAACTGCCAACAACACTCTACAATGCTAACAAAAAGGTTACAGAGCAACAACAATATTGTTTCAGCAATTTTGCACTTTATTTAAATGAACAGGAAGCTTTGCCAGGCAATGGACTGCCCTGAAACAGCTGTGTGGCCTAGGAGATTAAAAGTTTAATGCTACCTTTTTTCTTTGTTGCCTCTCTCACCGTTCCCTCTCTCACCTGTTTTTAGGCTTAAGAACTGATTTATGCTCTAGGTACAATTACACTGTATGTACAATTATAAAGACCAAAAACAAGATTATATTATCAGTGTGTTTTCAAACCAAGAAGTATATTTTTACTGCACCTTTAAGAAACCATTTCTAGATGCTTCTGCCTGTTACATTACATTTTCTGTGATAAGGTTGTAATAAAGGGAGAGCAGTGTAGTTACAGCCTTAACTGTTTGGTTGCATTGCTATGAACCGCACTCTTGAAACATGTTCTGAAAACACACTTTATTGCCTCTTATCCAAAGAACTTTTTTACAGCATTTTAATGGGTAAAGGTGCATTTTTATTGTTTTAGAACGTCTACAATATTTTCCATTGTAATTATATTTTAACTACATAAATGCCTATTCATTTAGAGTTCTCTTCCAGCATGCATTGAATATCATCTGAGAACCAAAGTGAACCCCTAAAAAATGTTACTGTCTATAATTGCACGTGGCATTGTGTGAAGCAGGCCCGGACTGGCCATTTGTGGGTTAGGGCAAATGCCAGAGGGGCTGCTATAAGGTCCCATAGAAAGTCAGTGTTTAGTGGGCTGGTGGGGGCTGTTTGGGCCTCTATGTGGGCTGATGGGCGTCTTGTGTACCTGAAATGCCAGGGCCTATTTTAATTCTCAGTCCAGTCCTGGTGTGAAGTAACACTTCATAGTTTTCAATGTGAATTTTGGAGAAGAATTTATACACATACACATATATATAAATATTATATTGTATATATATATATATAATGAAAAATAGTTGCAACAAAATGTGTACATAGGAAAAAAAGGCAATGGCCTCACAAGACTTAAACTTTTATTTATTAAGTTTTATTAAAATACAATGTTTTGGTCTCCTTTGAGACCTTGACAAATCATGATGATTATTTGAATTTCAAAACTATATCAGTTGAATGTCTAGGTCAGGGTCTCAAAGAAAACTTAAACATTAGATGAGTTACTTAATATTTAATTTTTAGCCAACAGAAGCAAGGGTTTGATAGGAATTTTTATTTACATAGATTATAAAAACCCTTTACAAAATAATGCACACCTTTAAAATACTAACATAAAGCAAAAGCTAATTAATGAGAGTCCATTTTGGGGCAGCTCATATAGTATGTGCCACCAAACCATCCAATCCAATCCACTCTCCAGAGGATAGTCAAATTCTATTGTCCAGCATTTGTCCATACTGACATCCTCCCATCCCAATAAGAAAGGACATTCATGATCAAGTCCAGAGTCTGCTTGAAAGTGTCCTCATAACACACTCCCTCCACCCTAACCCCATCTCCTACCCAAAACAATGGACCCCCAAGGACAAAACAAAGTAGGTAGTATTTTTCCTCCAAGGTGTTCATAGGCAGAAAACCTAGACAAGGGTCTGATAGGATCTCAAGGGATAGTGAGTTGAAATAATCTCCATGAAGTGTGTTGTTCTCTTATATGTTTATAAGGGTCTTAATGTAACCTGGCCACTACCTCTAGGCACACCCAGGGGTCCTTAAAATATAAGCATAATATTATAGAGGTACTTAGCACCTGGTGTCTGATAGTAGCAAAATAAGGTACACTTTGGAGCCCATACAGCACCCCAATAAAAAATAAATAACCTACTGCCTTGTCCTAGCTCAGGTGCTTCATCGCTGTCTTTTCAGCCAAATGTCTCTATTCATTTTCTAAACAGAACATTTTACTAAGTCATACTGCAGTTCTAAAATAAAACATATTGTAATTAACTAACACTTAGCCCATATTCCATGTACTTTAATGGCACACAGCAATATAATCAAGCTTTTATAACTTCATTGGTGCTTGCAAGGTTGCGCCAGTGGTAAATATCATAAAGCCAGTGGGTCAAGTCATAATTCCCAGGGTTAATCACCTGCAACATTTTTACAAATGTCTTTAGTGTTAACCTGTAAAGCAAGCCACACACATAAGGTTCACTTGAAAATCTTCTGAGGCTAGCTAGCACTCCTTGTTGCCGGTACATGACAGTAGCTATAATTACTTGACAGTCTATCTTTGGAGTGCCAAAACTCTGCATTTTGATTATTTAGGTTACAGCCTGTATTATAGACACATCATAAGGGTAATGGGTACCTGTGTTGTTTCTAGCTATATGCCTATATTCAAATACTAGAGGTTGCACCCCGTTTCCAGCTATGATCTGGTTCCTGCCTAGCAATGTGTGCATAGCCCTCAAAAACACAAGCCTTTTAAAGCAACACACAACTGTCAATTAACAGCACTGGGCACATCCCAATAACTTTGAATTCTAGCGAGACGTGGGTGTTATTTATGGCAAGTGAGGTCTTAATGTAAAATGGTTTGGAACCCCTGCTCCACAGTACATGTGCATATTATCCACCTTTAAATTCTGCATCTAGTTTCACAAAGGGAACATCTCAAGGCACCAAATCAAAATTGAGTGCAATTGCATCAGTAAACCAGCTCCGTTCCATAAAAAACTGGCAAATTTAATTTTTTTGTTTCAGTTGATTTGTGACCGTGGCATCTCTTCTAGGAAACCAGATTGGAAAGTGTTGAGAAATTTTTTTTTTCATAATTGCATAGTTGTGAATGAGAGACTATTCCATTAATTTGGCTATTGTGGGGAGAGGTCACGAGATTGCTCGGCAGTTGTGCGTTAGACTATTCAAAGTAAAGCAACGTTATTGGTTTATATGCAGAGTTTATATTGTATTTATTTTTAATTACATTGCCAGAAAAGTATGAAAGCATACAATAAGTGCCATTATGCAAACAGCTGCTTTTGTATGTGCACTGTTGGAAAAGAACTTCTTGAGATTATATATCTATTGATCAGTATCAATTCTTCATTCTCTAGTGGCAAAATGCCTAGTGCTCTTACAGGATTAGGCAGGTAGGTGGAGAATGAGTGTTTATCTCAGAGTGTATAACAATTATACAGGCCAATTCTTCCAGACACTTCTACTACGGATGAGCACATTTTTTCAGCTAACAGAGATCTGCAGAAAATGACAAAACCTTCAGGGAATTTCCCTATGTGTTAGGTTTCACTAGGAGGGATACACTTTTTAAGGGGGGGATATAAAATTGAGGAAAACCTCCATTTACGCTAATTCATTTGGTGCAAGAAAAGACCCAGGGAAAAAAGCCCATTGACTACACTGTATGTGGTGCTAGAAAAGGCTCAAGAAAAAAACACACATACTATGATGCATGTGGTACTAGAAAATACCCAAGAAAAACATCCAGTGGCTCCTGTGCATTTAATGCGAGAAAAGACTCAAGAAAAACTGTCCATTTACTCCTCTGCATTTGGTGCAAGAAAAGAGCCAAGAAAAACTTATAAAACAGTTATTTCAATGATTTGGTGCGCAAAGGCTTTTCACATTCCCGGGCTACATGATAATAGGGTAGGATTCACATTTAAAGGGAAACTGTCATGAGAAAACATTTTTTTT
>CM044432.1:17726996-17766374 GCA_024363595.1 Xenopus borealis | reverse complement strand
GAGGTGAAAGGCGGTGTTAGAGGCAGAAGCAAGAGCGAAGAACAGGGTGTTTAGCATTGGTTCTGGTTTTAGGGTGCCAACCATGACAGATTGTTGCAAGTATTCAAGTGTTCTTAAGGCTGCTGTCCATGGCTCCTCCAGACTATGTCAGCATCTTATTGGCTGGACCCATGGCCTGCCTGACTGATATGTGATCAAAAATTGGCCAGATATCAAGCAGGCACTAGAGTGGACAAATGTAGGCTGATTATAACTGCCAGCTCAACAGCTCGCAGCTTATTGGGTCTGTCATTAGCCAGCCTAACTAATATTTGAATTTTAGCTGGATCTCTATCAGTCACCTTAGAAAATCCCATAAGGCAAGGGCAGCATTAACTATGCTGATCTATACAGACCATACAAAGAAAGGAAGCAGGCACTTGCATAGATCAATCTTCAAGGCAGACTTTGTCAAAACATTGATGTATTTATTCCAGTACACAGGGATACAGCCTTACGTGTTTCATATCTCCAAGATACCTAATCATAGTAATCAAGTTCTCACATTTCCCACAGCATATTTAAAACCAGAAAGAGCCCATCAGTGTTCAGTATAATCCAGTGCTATAAACAAGGCAGCATACAACACTACATTAGGAGTATTTGACTTGACATCATTGTGTATGTAGAGCAGAAGCCATCTTGGTACTCCACAATGAGGTCAATTTAAAGCAAAAAACCCTTTATAAACACAATAAACAAAACTTTACATACAAATCAGCACAAAGGAAAAAATATATTTAAGAAAATGGTAACTAGGAATAGACCTATAAAACGATGAACGGTCTAGACCCAGTTAGAGTCATGTTAAAGTACATACTACATACAGTAAGTAATTTCAAAAATTTCAAAAAAGGGACAGTAAAATATTGTTATGGAGTGAGCCACCTCAAGATTCTGCAAAGAAATTATTCAGAGGTAAGTATTAATGTAGTTAAGGTGGCACTTATACAATTAGAAATAACATGTTGCATCATACACAATAATACCGGACATGGCTAAGGTAAAGATCTATTTTGTTTCATGATACAAAAGTTTCTTAAGTAATGTCTACCCCTCTTTGCTCCAAAGACACCCTTTCTATACTATTTATAGAAAAATATTTAAGGTTGTTAGAGCAGCATAAATTGAAATGTTTAGCTACATTGGATTCATTATTTGTATATATATTATTTACATGTTCACTTTCTATATACACAAGACTACTATCAAACAAGTTTGCTTTTTTGTCTGTATTGGATCTTTACAGACCCCCAATATGACCTTATTATAGGGTATGCTCACCTTAAGAAAAACCTGCTGGGCGAAGGTCCACATTGGTGGATTGATTTAGCCCTTTGCTAGGCTTTAAAGCATTACAGGGGCAAAATATATGGAACAGCACAATATAGCCCAGAACATGGATAGCCAAAGTGGGCAAACTGCTGTTTTGATGACCTTGCTAAACCAAGGGCTCTTTAAAGGAGGAGGAAAGGCTAGGAGCACTTGGGAGTGCCAAATGTTAGGCACCCCCAAGCGATTGTATTGACTTACCTGAAACCCCGGGCTGGTGCTTCTATGAGCAGAAAACGGCATGGCCTGAGGTTTTACCAGTGAGCACCACAGAGCAATCCTTTATTCTACATATTATCAGCCTGTAACAGACAGTAGGGGCAGTTGATCCACAGTCTGCAAAGTGTCATTTGGAATAATATTGTCATGTTTTTCCCCCACAATGCAGGTGTTTTTGCCATAATTCCAGCGTAATTGCAGCCTTAAGATGGCGACATATCATCCACACTTGTGGAACATGCATTAAAATGAAAAAAGTTACAGGTGCTTCTTCAAGAACATAGTAACATAGTAAGTCAGGCTGAAAAAAGGCTTGTGTCCATCAAGTTCAACTTTTTAAACTTTTTTTTTTTAATTTTAACTGCCTAACTGCTAGTTGATCCAGAGGAAGGCAAAAAAACCCATCCGAAGCCTCTCCAATTTGCCTCAGAGGGGGAAAAAATTCCTTCCTGACTCCAAAAAGGCAATCGGACTAGTCCCTGCATCAACTTGTATAATGAGCTATCTTCCATAACCCTGTATTCCCTCACTTGCTAAAAAGCCATCCAACCCCTTCTTAAAGGAATTGTTCAGTATAGTTAGGCAAAAATGTAATGTATAAAGTCTGGAGTGACTGTAAGTCTAACCTAACAGAACAGAACACTACTTCTTGCTTTTCAGCTCTCTTTTGTTTACACTGACTGATTACCCTGGTTACCAGGCAGTAACCAATCAGTGACTTGAGGGAGGGCCACATGGGTCATAACTGTTGCTTTTGAATCTGAGCTGAATGCTGAGGATCAATTGCAAACTCACTGAACAGTTATGTCCCATGTGGCCCCCCTTCAAGTCGCTGACTAACTCAGAGTTAAAAAGCTGAAAAGCAGGAAGCTGGATTCTGGCTGTTATATAAGACATCCAGTCACTCCAGCCTTTATACGTTACATTTTTGGCTAACTAACTATATTAGAAACATTTCTTATTTTGCACAGCCTATCTGTTTACCCAGTTTTTATTTTTACCCTGAACTGTTCCTTTAAAGCTATCTAATGTATCAGCCTGTGCAACAGTTTCAGGGAATAGACAAAAGTGCACTGAAAATGTGTATAGTCCAGTGGGTACGCCTTTCACCAATGAAATCTAAATTATGCACCTGATTCTTTAAAGAAACAGTAACATCAAAAAAATGAAAGTTTTTTAAAATAATAAAAATATAATGCAATGTTGCCCTGAACTGGTAAAACTGGCGTGTTTGCTTCAGAAACACTACTATTGTTTATATAAACTATCTCTGTTTTTTAAGTAATAGTTTCATAATGAAAATCATTCAGTGGAAGTGCTTGTGTGCAAAACAAAATTAATACTGATTGCCATAAAAAGAATTTTTGCAGCTCTACATCAAGCAGGCTAATTAAAAAGCAGAAGTGTAATTAAATTAACTTCCCAAAGAAGTGCTTTTACTTGTTTCTAAATGTTAGAGCAGGAAATAAAATAGTAAGCAAATGTATGTTCCCCCAGTGCTTTAAGTAATAAGTGAAATGTATCACAGCGTATTATCATATTATTGTTTCTTAAAGTCAGAATTATCCTTAATAAGGTCTGCCAGTTGCACACATTTTATCCAGAGACAGAATCGGCAGTGGCAGTAGTGCTTCCTTGGGTCCCACAGTGGGCTGCATCCAGAGACACAGCAGACGACCAAAATAATAACCAAAAAGGATTTAAAAAAAAAAATGTTTTGTATATAACAAAAAAAACCACCAAGACATATTTAACTTTGAAATCGCAAACTCTTAATTAAGAAATAACTTACCGAAACTCCACTTGCGCTCCTCTTCAGAAAAGGTGACAGGGCAACGATCCATCGTGCAGCGCTCTATTCCTCCTCCCTGGCTATCTCCTATAAGGAAGGCAGGGAGGAGAAATCGAGCGCAGCACGATACAGTAGATCGCCCAATCGCCTTTTTTTAAGTATTTTCAGAGTTATCTCTTAATAAAGCCTTTGCGATTTTAAAGTTAAATATGTCTTGGTTTTTTTTTTTTTTTCGTTATATAAAAAAAAATTTATACTGGTCCTTTAACTAGTACCCCCTGCAAGCCCTAGCCTCCAGTTGTTCCCCTCACTCTACCCAAGGATAATCAAGGATCCTGGCCCCATCCTGCAAAAACAAAAGCCACCAATACCTTTCAAAAACATGGATCTGGGGAATAATAATAATACACATGGAAAATTAAAACATCAAGTCATAATAGGCTTTAATCCATCTTGCTTGCCACTGGAGGGCTGTGGATAAATACAGTAGTGGATTTGAAGAGATATACAGAATATCCGGTGATGGTTGAATAAAGCTACAAAGTAGTTGTTAAAAAAAAAACACAGCACAAATTAATCAATATCCACTGTTTACCTAAGTTAAGAAGAAGGCAATTCTTTCCTAAAACCAAACAGGCAATTGGACCAGCCCATTTATTAATGTTTTCTCACTTGCTAGAAAATCATTTAGCACTATCATTTGAGCTGCCTTATCTCCTACACCAACTAATGGATATGCAGCAAGACAAACAGATTCAAGCAAATGAAATATGACATATGAGTCATTCTCGTAAACTATACTCTGTTTTGTATTTACATAATTAGTATATTGCTATGCATATGCTCTCTGAGTAAGACCATGCCTCAATGGAAATCACTCTGAAATATATAGACAATTACAAGTAACGAGAAGGAACATTGTTTTAATTGTATGGAAATCCCATTAGATTCATTTTAAAGGTGCCTTTGTTTAACTGCCATCAAAAGACAAAAGGATGCATCATAAATTCCAGATTGACCTTGAACTTAACATTGACTGAAACCCAGTACCGAAACCGCTGATTGTTTCTGAAGAAGAGTAATTAGTCAGATTCTCTCTCTCTCCCGCTTAAACAACCTATGTAACCAGTATACGTTCTCATTTTTTAAAATAATACTTCTAATTCTGACATAACTTGATGACAGTTGACCAATATGTGCCCAACAAGAGATATGGATGAGTGCTATGCAAAAAAAACAGAATGGTATTAGACCAACAACAATCACCTCTTTTATGGACAACAGCTACTGTCACTGTTCAACTTCCTCTGAACTCTGAGACAACCAATTGAGGACCAATCTGCCCCAAGCTCAGCTAGTCAAGTATAGATTTCTCCATTAGGACCTGGGCTAGGGAAGCTCCTGCTTCACAGTTCTGAAATGTCCACCATGATATTTCCATCTTCTTGCTCAACTCCCTTATATAGGTTATTCGGACTAGCACCTCCCACTATGCAGAAACTTCCCAGGACATTCCTACCCATGACACACTCTAGGGGTTGCTGCCATCTAGTGACATAACTGTATATGACACTTTAAGAATAACAAACTAAATACACCCAACCCTTTATAAACAATATGGCATTTTCCTTGACTGTGCTGGAAACCTGCATGGACCATAATCCCTTATGTTGATACAATAACTTTATTGTTTCCCTGATGTGTTTATTAGTGTGCAGACTTCAAATATGGCAGCCTGACCCTACAGGAGCTGATGTAGGGCTAAAAATCTAATTGATCTTAGATTCTCGTTAGCTAAGGGTCCAACAACCCCAAAGCACAAATAGCCAAACGCCTCTAGAAAAGTAATTAGGGAGATGATTCTGTCTGGGAACATGGCGTTGCATGTAGCAGTGAATCCTGTGGATTTGGGTTCTACATGCAACATGCAGCATATAGGATACCAATCTGCATGGACCACAGTACCTTATATTGTTGAAATGACTTCATTGTTTTCCTGCTGGAATTCAATAAAGGCATTTTAACGTTGTTGAGCAGTGTGGTCCTTGAATGCTTTCATGCTCTAGTGCGGTGATTCCCAAACTGTGGCCCTGGATCAACAAGGGGCCCTCAGAGCAGTTGCTGCAGGGTCTGACTGATGGTCAGTTTGGGTGAAATTTGGAGTGAAAGTCTAATTCATCCAAGAAACTCCTGACGGCTAGTTGATGATAATTAGCATGAACATTTACTGCTCTCCTATTATTTGAAATATTCTTACATCTGTAACCTTATTATGTGCGTAGAAGGATCCTGGCAAAAGGTACACCAAAGCACAAATGGCCAAATGCCTCTAGAAAAGTAAATTGGGAGAGGACTCTTTATGGGAACATTGCTGCATGTAGCAGTGCATCCTGTGGATTTCGATTAATACAAAATGGTTCCATAGTTGTAGCCCAATGCTACTGGTCCATCTTGATGTTATAAAAAACCCTCTTCTATTTATATGTATCTTTCCTTAATAGCTGCTGCTAAAACATCCCTTTCTCTCCACGTTTCCAGAGCTGTGATCATTTAAAGGATTGCTTACAATATTATGATTTCAAATTAAGCTAATTTATAACGAATTTCAATATCTGAGCTATCTGGAATGATTTTTTTTTTTGTTAGTAGAAACTGGCAATTAATCAAACATCTTAGGTTCTATCATTCACTGCTGTTTTAATTGCATCTCAGGGCTTATTTTGCGGAAAGCATTACACTTGATGACAAGGATTTGATTTTTCTAGGCCGTGTACTAGTTTTTAATAGCAATTCACTTGTGGAAGTGATCAAGCCAAGAGGAGTTTAACAAGGATTAATAGCAATGCTGATTAATTGCTTTTGAGGAAAGGTGCTTTGCAAGTAAAATAGCTGCCTGCCTACATCATAGTCACAGTCAAATGTTTGTTGGAAAACATTTCTAAAAACTGGGCATAGTAACACAAATTACTGATTTTATCTTTCACCTTCATTTTCTTATCTAGAAGCAGAAGCAATCTGGACCCGAGGTAGCAAAGTTTCCACCCTCTGCTCAAACAAAGCCTGACATTTAGTAAGAACAGAACTGACTATTTAATCCCGTCTGTCTAAATCAGAGATCCCCAACCAGTAGCTCGCGAGTAACATGTTGCTCTCCAACCCCTTGGATGTTGCTCCCAGTGGCCTCAAATCAGGTGCTTATTTTTGAATTACTGGCTTAGAGGCAAGTTTTAGTTGTGTAAAAACAGATGTCCTGCCAAACATTCTCTCCTGTAGCCTGCCAGTCAATAAAAAGGGGTTACCAAAAATCAAATCAGAGCTTTTATTTGATGGACCATGGACTTTTTCATGCTTGTGTTGCTCTCCAACTCTTTTTTAAATTTAAATGTGGCTCACGAGCAAAAAAGGTTGGGGACCCCTGGTCCAAATGATGATGTTCTGAATCAGGGTTTACTCTGGAAAGCTCACAGCAATATGTCTCATATTAGGTGACTTTTACTTACTCAGCAAAATTATCATAGGGCCCGAAAGATGTGAGATGCACTTGACACAAGTGCAGCTAATGCATCAAAATTGGAGATGAAATCCTGGTGACTTCACTTCCAGCAGCCCACCAGACGTGACTCCAAGGTCCCTCTGTGTCAATGGACACGCTTACACAGAATTCATAGCAGGAGGTAGGATGAAGGCAGCCATGACTGGAATGGGCCAGTGGAACACCAGGACAAAACCCGGCAGGTCTTGGCCTTGTGGGCCTCACCAACCCAGACCTGCTCCCTGTCCTAGGGTGCTGTTAAATAGCCCCATTGACCCCAATAGCAGCCCTAAGAAGAAAAAGCAGGGTATGCTTTATCCTACTAACCCTGCATGATAAATCACTCTGATTTACCCCACTACCCATGCTAATGTGCTATAGGGTCACCTCACACCTGACCAAAATCCTTAACCAGCATATCCTTGCTCTGTACTATATTTCTGTGCTCATCTCAGTCTGTACTTCCACAGTCTGACCCACATCCAAACCTAGCCTGCAATAATTAGCCAAAATATTATCCACTGGAGCAGTCCCAACCCCAGCTGATCTTACAGGCTAAGGTATCTATCATATTCACACATCCTATGGACCATTTTATCAGGAGTAAACCTGAATGGATGTTTTTGATTATGTGAATAAACACATGGGTGGTGCGTGAGTGTATTTTAATGTGGATTTCCCTTTTCTGCCCTTGCATGAGTGCAATTTGAGGCAATATACTTCTTTGACCATAGCAAGGCTTAAAAGTCAGCCAGTCTGAGTTCATTGTTCTCTATCTGAGATGATTGCTGGTACAGTAGCTTTTCTATATGGATATTATTCAATTTTCACGTTACTCTTTACAAAGATAAGGAGCTCTGGAATGATATTGCATTCTTTGGTTATATTGTGACCTTGACACATTGCTTCCTAAACAAGGAATACAATGGATAGAAATGTTATTGGCATAGGGACATTCCAGCTGCAAACTTTCTAGTAAATTTCTCTAAAATCAAATAAAGAGTCATGGCATGTTTCTCTGTGGAGTACACAATTGTGCACGACATTTGATTTCTGAACAATTTGGTAGCAAAGCCGAACCATAAATGTATTAAATATATACTAATGCAAACTAATTTATAATTTAGTTAATTATTAACCTTTCCAAATAACTGAGAAACACATTTTCACTGTAATCCCAACTGACAAATTCATGCACAAAGTCACTGTGGTTTGCATGTGTAGTGCATTTCTTAGTTGGATATCACATCCTAATCACATAGAATACCCAAAGTAGGTCAATAACTTTTTTAATTATTTGGGTCAAGCTCCATTTGACACCCATTTTATTGACTGGGGTTGTACTGTATCAGTAATATGTAAATATAAATATAACCCTTGTCAGCCATTCAGCCATAGTTTCAAGAATATCTATGACAGTTAATGTGTTCACCCCAAAATCTTTAAGTGACCTTCGAGCTGGGCTTTCAAGGAGAAAATAGGTATTCAACCCAATTTCCTTGTAACTAGTCTTTAATATTTGGCTTCCCAACCAAGGTTCTGGGCTGTAACTAGTAGTAGACAGCTGTGGCATCTGCCCAGGGGGCTACATATTTACTGTGATCTGTTGCAGTTATTGTCAAATTCCATAAACTATTAATCAACATCAATCAGGTCCTGGTCTCTCTTTTCTCTTCCTGTTTATGTTGTTCTTTTTCTTTCATTTAATATCTCCTGGTATTTTACTAAATTTGTACATACATGGGCAAATTTAAGATGTCGATTTGGGTCCTTTACACTTATTCAGCAACTTATCAAACAGTTTATGGGGCCCTCCGACAGGCCTCCTTGACCAACATCTGAGGACTTCATTGTCTATTGGAAGTGATTCTCGACCTGTTGGCTGGTACTCCTGTCATTGTAATCTGATTGTTTGACCCTAGAGCCAAAGGAATAGATTATACCAAAAACCTCCTTTGGTGGGCATATCAGGGGAACGATCTGCTCATTTGGCGACCTTGCCAAAACAAGTAGATCTTATAGTATTTGGCCACCTTAACTCTTATAGATATTAAGTAATTGTTCAGTAGTACTATGGGTGGGGGAAGAACCTTGGCCCTTTTGCTTTAAGTAGCAAAGCTCATTGGACAGGGTTTGGTATACATTTAATATTTATGTGCTGGTTTTTAGCAATTGTATGTCAATGGCGGTAGTAGCATATAAAACATAAAAAAAATTGTAATTTGTTCTCCAAACCATACATAACTAATGCCAAACCAAAATTTATAATAAGTCCTCCAACCTTCTATATACATCAAAAGCTCATTTCATCTTTTTTGCTTATTTTTGGACAGAAATCCCATTATTGCTTGTTTTAGTGCCTTTCCTATATTTCCTTGCAAATGAAATAAAAACTCCTTAATTGGAGTCTCACTTTTAAATTCGTTGCCATCTGTGCATGTTTTCGATTGAGCACCCTGCTTCTCTTAGCCTGCTGAATTCCCCTCCTTTAAGATGTTTATCCTATCAACAATTTGAAGTGCAGCCTGCTGTTATGTTTCCTCCCTACTGACTCCCCCTACAGTGCAATCTCTATTATTCTGCTGCAGCTCCAAAATGGTTGTGGCATACGTTTTGACTTTAATGTGCCACAAGAGGAAACATTGTTTATGTACTGAGAAGAGATGGCTTTTTCTTCAGATCGGCTACTTTACCTTCTTTCTAAGCCTAGCTGAAATGTTTAACTGGCATTCATTCCAAACACATTTCTAGGCTTCTCCATGCTTCTAGTATAATAACACAGGAGATGTTGTATACGGCTTTTGCACTTTGGAAAGTTCAGCTTGTTTCAGAGGGCCAAGGAAATGGCTGATAAAGGGTATTTTATAACGTAATTTATGTGCTGCCTTGAAACAAACTTTCTGATGTTGTTCCATCAACTTGGATTAGTTAAAACATAGAATCTATTTGGAAAGATAGAAAACGGTATAAATGCCAAAGAAAACACCCAAAAAACTAGCAGACATTTTTGACTGGCCAGTATGATGCACTTGGATAGCTCCACACTGCTTCATATCATTAATGTAAGATAATGTAAATATCCTGTTATTATTGAAGCAGTTTTCAACATACACCTATGTATCGTAGTTAAACTTTTTAAAATTTATTGTTGTTTTAAAAATTTTTGAAGCCATTAAAACAGTTTTATTGGCAATATTTGTATTTGTAGCCAGAGCGCAACTCCTCCTAAACAATATTAGCTGAATGATGGACAGAAGCATGAGCTATAGCAGCAAATTCACTAAGGGCTGAAAATGCAAAACTTCGCCAGGCAAATTTTTGGCAGGAAGCCACTAATTCACTAAAATGCAAATTTGAGCTCAGGGAGGCGAAAGGTAGCAAAGTTGCACAAGCGTAACTTCGTCAAACAAAGCAAAGTCATGGTAGTGATGCCTAATTTGCATATGGCACGAAGTTTAAAGGGGTTGTTCACCTTTGAGTTGACTTTTAGTATGATGTAGAGAGTGGTATTCTCAGACAATTTGTAATTGGTTTTAATTTTTTATTATTTGTGGTTTTTGAGTTATTTATCTTTTTATTTAGAAGCTCTCCAGTTTGCAGTGTGAGCAATCTGTTTCCTAGGGTCCAATTTAACCTAGCAACCATGCATTGATTTGAATGAAAATAACCTGAAGGTGAACCACCCCTTTAAGTACAATGTAGCCATAAATACATTACACTACACAAGCCTGGGAAACCTTCAAACAATAAAATATAATGGGGTAAATTTATCAAAGAGTGAAGTTCCGCCACTAGAGTGAAATTCCGCCGCTCTCCATTCATTTCTGGGGGATTTTAAAAGGTGTATTTATCAATGAGTGAAGTGAAAGTTCACCCTTTGATAAATACGCCTTTAAAAATCTCATAGAAATGAATGGAGAGCGGCGGAATTTCACTCTAGTGGCAGAACTTCTCTCTTAACTTCACTCTCTGATAAATATACCCCATAGTTGTTATTTTGCCCTACACATGTGGCCACTGTTCAGTTTAGGTGCCATATGTTAGGAAATGTAGGGGGGAAGGAGGGTCCCCCCAAAAATGTACCCTATTTGTCAGACTATGACCCTTAAAAAAGTAAAACATGCCAGTTTTTTGGTAATTAGAAAATTTTTTAACTTTTTTTGACAAACTCCTATCTATTGTATTGACTTCGCCAGGTCTGACCTGGCGAAGTACAGTCTGGTGCAAGAGGTAACATTCAGTAAAATGGGCATCTTAGTGAATTAGCGTTGTTACATTCCTTTGTCAGTGCGCAACTTCGCCTGGTGTAAGGGTGCGAAGTTGTGCTAGTCTACTTCACTAGCGAATTTTCACCCGGTACACTATTAGTAAATTGGCAAATTTGCGAATTTATGTCACGCTGTTGAATTTTTGCTAGCGTTAGCCACTTTGCCCTTTAGTGAATTTGCCCCATAATGAGAAATATGAGTATATCGTAAGAGCAAAGGTAGAGTACATTGAATAACATCCCACTTCTTTTTCCTTTCTCCCAACATTACTTTTTGTGTTTCACCATATCCATTCTTTGATCCTGGCAGTAACTTCCCTACCAGCTACAGTGAGCATTTTTGAACTACTAAGCATAATTTCTGTATTTTCTTTCTATGTAGAGATTCAGATGCCACTAACTCTGGTGGTTGCAACCAAGCTGCAAATCTATGTGGTTTGTGTGCTCAATACATCTCCTTTTTGAGACTAGCCTTAAGAAAAAAACACGAGGGGCGCTCAGTTGTTTCTCACTTATATCTCTTTCACTTTTTCAATTTTGTCAGTTAATTTAGCCATAATGGAGTTGGACAACTTTGTATAGTCTTTGCTTTTAACCTCCTTTAGAAAACCATGACTGAGTTTGGCCTTATTAATATGTTTGGAGACAAACTAAGGTAAAATAATTTAAATGCAGCATTAGATAATGATATCAATAATTTGTTAATTTGAGTAGACACTGATTGAGATACAGGTAGCCAAAGGCACAGAGAAGTTAGACCAGTTTCACAAGAATGTCAGTGTTTAGATTATTTCTACATTCAAGAAATATAGTTCTATCACTAATGTTATCTCCAAACATTGGACATTTTGGTCTATGCAATTGTGGCTTTTTCAAGGACATTATCACTGTTTTCATATTATGCTTTCTAATTTCTGAGTAATATTCTATGGTTTGTCCCATGGGAACAGCAAAATTGGAGTTAAGTTGTCTGGGAAACATCCTTTAATCCTGAAAGGGGCACTGAAAAAACACAATGATCAAGAGTGGAACCCAGAATCCAGGTCATTCAACAGAGGTTTAACTTTCAAGGGTCAAATCATAGGTACAGTAGGTATGCCAGAAGGGAAACCAGACCAGAGAACAATGAAAAATGGTGGATCTTGTCTCAACCATAAGACACCAATAGGCAGATCTAAAAAAGAGTATTTGGCTTAAAGGATAATTTCTAAAAAGATTGGGTTCAAAATACTAACATTAAATGGAAAATGGCACAAAAGGAAAAGTATTTTTTTTTAAATCTGAGCTAGTTCAACATATGGCTAGTCCATTTTTTTAGCACTATATTTGCAAATTGTTCTGTCAGGGAAAGGTTTCAGCATATTTTTCAATAAACCCAAATGCTTTACTATTGGTGTAAGATAAATATAAATGATTATCAAGCCATATAGGGATGAATAAGGTAGATTTTCTTTTCAAAATTCTGTTCCAGAACCGATCAACCAGCGGTGCTTCTGCTTGCAGGGAACTAAAACTCAAATGATGATTTTGCCCATTACTCCAATTTTATGGCTTTCTTATATTTCAGAAGGGTTCAGTTTGAATGAGATATGAGAATAATATCAATTTCAAACTACAGATGTGCCAAACGATGTGATCATTTTGTAGTTATTTTGCGTGCTATGGAATGTTACTGAAAATGCATTAAGTGGCCTGTAATATATTCAATACATGGTACCATGGCAACCTGAACATGTTTTGCATTTGTTTTATGTGTGCACGCCATAACGATTTAATGCCAGATCCCCATTACTATTCAACCAGCTGCACCAATTTCTATTATCATAAAAATGTGCTCTTGTCAATGGAGGTTGCACTGGGCAAGTCCCTTGATTGATAATGTGCACAAAGCAGCCACAGGTTTTCTGTAATAAGGTAGAAAGCAAAGACATTTTCCATATTCTTGGATCACATTCTTTGTTAAACGAATTATGAGACATAAAGTTCTTGCAATAACCATAACCTGTGTAATATCCATATTCCTGTTAAATGATCTATGGCTTCAAATCAGTATGGATTCTTTTGACTTGTTAATTTACACTTCCACAGATTTGCTGCTTTCAATCTATTTTAACAGATGTTGCCGCTGAGAGACGTGATCAGAAATGATTTCATGAAATTAAAAAATTCTGTTGAATTGTATGACTGATTTTCATGCTAATATCACAGGGATGGTTATTTACTAAAATTTTAATTAAAAAAAGCTAATTATCTAAAAAGCAAGATTAGAGGAAAACTCAGTAAAATTTAGCAAAACCCCGAATTGTTCAAATTATTCTGTGGTTTTTCCCAAATCATATGATTTTTTTTCTGGCTTTTTTTCCAGAAAAGACAAACATTTTGGGATTTTTGCCCCAAAAGACCAAAATAGTCAGATTTTTGGGCTGATTTCAGCCCTGACCACAGAAACCTCCAAATAGGATAGACACCTCTCCCACTGACTTATATACAACCTCAGAAGATCTGAGATGGTGGATTTTCTGAGTCTGCTTTTGCAGCATCAACTTTAATAAACCCTAAAAAATTAGAGCTTGAAAAAATTTTAAGTTAAAGTTTTTGCACCAAAAAGCCCGACCGGAATTAAGTAAATAACCTCTTTATAGGCAGTTTTACCAAGGGTTGAATTGAAAATTCGAAGTAAAAAAATTCAGATTTCCAGCTATTTTTTAGAACTTCGACTAGGTAATATCCCAAATTCTAACTTGCAAAAAATTTGTAAAAAATCCAATTTCAAAATGTATCATTTACTGTCTCTTTAAAACCTGCTGAATTGCTGTTTTAGCCTACGAAGAACCTTTAATTTTTTTAAATAAATTTAGATTGGTCTTTCTTTATTTGAATTTCATAGTAATGAGAGGGAAAAAAATACCATTACTTCAATATACAGTATAGAGATTTCAGTTGGAAATCAGATGGCTACAAATCAGTGGAAAATACAAAAAATTAATGAATGCAAAGAGTGGGACCCAGTAACTATTAATTATAGATAAAAGTTATAGTAGTAAAAAAGGGAAAGGTGTGCTCAACACTCAACTTTTAACCATTAGGTGGGCAATGAAGCTGTGACCACAAACTTCACACAGACAAAGACAAGGGGTCCTCTTCACTCAACCCATTACCTATGTATTTAAGACATTTAGATATTTTGTGCATTAAAATAATAAAAATACCCTACCCTTTCAACAAAACAGATTGTTTACATTTTGCAATATGTTCAAAGTCATCCAAGGTAGAATAAGAAAACCTCTGACCTTCCTTAATACAATATCTAAAATATTTGAGAGAGTTTGGTGGTGCTTCACCTAGAGGAGGAAGATCTTCAATGGGATTTGTGAGCTAAATGCGTCATGACTCAGAGTTAATTGAAGAAACGGTGTTATCTAAAGTTATCTTAACTCATTTAATGCATTTAACCTTTTCGTTAGCATACCAAAGCACCATTGTTTTCAATGGTGAACTCTTTAATTGGATGGGATACTGTGACACAATATTCTGTGCTAAGTGGGATAAATGGGATAAATGAGTTAAGTTATTCTGTGTCAAATGCACAATCCAAAGTGGCTTCATCTGTAATTTTGCATCAGTTGTCTATGTTGTCTTTAGTGATGGCTGAATTTATTTGCTAGAGTAAAAATCACGGCAAATTCCCACAATTCACCGCTGGTAAAAAAAATTCACTGGCGTAAAAAAAACGGACACTGGTGTGCTTTTTTGGACGCCGACGTTCTTTTTTTTGGACGCCAGCGGATTTTCACTGGCGAATGTGCGCCAGCAACCAAAAACAGACACAAGCGTCCAAAAACAAATGCAAGCTTCCAAAACAAGTTGCTGGCGGCGCTTCGTGAATTTTTCGCCGTTTCACAAATTTCACGAGAAATTAAAACATTTGGGGTTATTCCAAATTTTTTTGATTATTTAATTTTAAAAAGTCCGACCAAACTAGAATCCACGATTGGAACGTCTTTATTATGAAAAAAGCACAATTTAATTGGATTAGGGAAAACCTGATCCGGACAATTTTTTCAGGCTTTTTCCATAAAAAGCCTTTTTCAGATTTTTGCCCGGAAAGCCTGAAATAGTAGAATTTTCAGGCTAATTCCAGTGCAGACTACAAAAACTTCCAAATAGGATGGGGACCTCTCCTATTGACTTATATACAACCTTGGCAGGTCTGAGATAGCAGATTTTTAATTCCGACTTTTTGCAGCCTCAGAGTATGATGAATCTCAAAAATTCAAGTTTTTTCCCCCAATAAAATCGAATTTTTATAGTTTTTAGCATTCAGACTTGAATAACCCCCTTGCTATTTAGCCACATTTGCTGGTAGGTTATAAGCCAGAAGAGGCTATATCTTGTTACCTCATGAGGAAACAGCACTGGATTTGCATATTCATTGATCACTTAATATGAGTTCCATGTCTCCATTGTCTATAGAAGTTAGATCACTAGAATTGTGTACCATGCATATATATTTTTAAATCAGTGGGGGTCCCTTCTTATTTGCTGCTTTGTTTTAATAGGTTGGGGAATGGTTTTAACTGTGCCCAACCCACACTTCAGTTGAAGGTTAACTAAAATAAATCATAGAAAACAGAACACTCCATAGAGAAAAATATTATTTTATTTTATCTCAAATTACAAAAAAGAAACCCAGTACATTTGGACTACCATAAAACTGAGGTTTATGTCAGGTACAAAAGAAGTACATCAAAGAGAAAGTCTGAAGAGCAGAGCCTATGGTTTAAGCACTAAGGGGGAAATGTAATCAAATTTGCATTCTCGTGCATTGAGAATCTTAATTGCACATTGCAAACCTTTAACAACCGCTTGAACATGGCATTAACTTTAGAAGCAAATGGAACAACTTTTTCATTAAGAAGTTTTATTACATACATTGCACACTGGTGCAAACTATGAAATTCGCAATCATTATCCTATTGTCGTGTGAGGGGCAAAGTGTTCGCAAAGGCAAAATGTTTCACTTTGCAATCATTTATACAAATTGCAAAGTATTTTTGCATTAGCGACCAATATTACATTCCCCCATAAAAGATGGGATTTGTTGGATTTGTTGCAAACTGTAAATTTTTTGTATTTGATGCAAAAGACCTTTGACTTTTCAGATTTGTAACCTGAAAACCATGAAATCTTCCGATTATTTAACAAAACCCAGCACATCTTAGGATATGAACATGACATCTGCTATTGACTTCTACATTAATTTGGCAGGTCTGAGCTGGAGTACTTTTTATTTGGACTTTTATCACCATCAGGGTTTAATACATCACAAAAAAAACACTTTTTTGTCCGACCAGAAAAAAATCAGACTTTAATAAATAACCGCATTAGTGAAATGAAGAGTCGGCATTGGTATCCCACTGCTTGGCAGCACAGAGGTGGAAGTGATAATGGAACCTTTTTGTATTCAGTAATATAGTTAGATCAAGCATGAATGCAATGTGTTATCCATGTCTCCTTTACTCTTGACTGCAAATATACGGCAGTTAGGGAGCATAATCAATTTATTGCTTCAGCAAGTATCAACATTTCGGGGGGCCCTCCCTTCGTCAGGATAGAAACTACAGTGTACACTCACCATATAAAGCCCCACCTCCCATACCCCACCTCCATAGTCCTTAATTGTCCAAATAGTCCAAAATGTGATGAAACAAGCCAGTGTAAATTAGGAGTCCACACGGAATTTCCCTTTACCCTGACAATTTCCTTTTTCTTTTACAGATAATATATGCTGGGAGGGACATCATAAAGAGTTAGATAAATTTAACAACCCCACTGGTAGTGAATATACCTATAGTGATTTTTCAATTATCAAACTGTACAGTAGAGTCTATTGGCATTATTTTGTGTGAAACACAATGACATATTTGGTCATCCCTAGACTTAAGGCATGGAGATTTAAATTACAAAAAGAACCCTTATCCGGAAACACCCAGGTTCCAAGCATTCTGGATAACAGGTCCCATACCTGTACTTTTATCATAATTTTCAGTAGAAAGAATATATACTACGGCACAGTTGGTTTATTGACCTGATTTGAGTCACAAAGTCCTTTGCGACTTGAAACACGTCATAGCATTAAAACTGTTGTAATGCAGCTAAGTACTGTGGGGAGCATATGTTTTTTCCACTGTTACTGATAATATGTCTGAACTGGAAATCTCACTTCAGTTTACAGTTTACATTTTATTTATGAAGCTTCAACTCCTTGTAAAAGGATTTACTTCCAAAATCAAACCTTATCACTGAGTTGCTAAAAGGACAACCCTACTATGAGAAGACAAAGCATTGGATGGGATGTTCCACAAGTACTCTGATCTTAAAATATCCTTAGAATGAGAAGAATAAGGCACCAGTGGTGTAACTACAATTGCAAATCCTAGACCTGAGCACTACCATGCCCCTTCCTTCCAGAAGTGTGTCCAATGTTCTCTGGATAAAGTGGCCATAGACTTAGAGACCTGCTCGTTTGACGATGTCGCCTAAGGCCCAACGATTGGATCATAATGCATCCGATGAAGGCGGTCATATCACGGGACCATGACGGGATTTCTTTACCTGCCCAATCGTGATTTGGCTGACTTTTGGCCAGATATCCATTGGGGAAGCCTGTTATATTGCCCCACACATGGCCAATAATCTACATGCATGCACCCCATGTAGTTACAGATGAAGCCACTTTGGTTTGTGTGTTTGATAAAGAATAACTAAACCCAGATATCCCATTTATCCCACAGACAATTATGTCATAGCATCACATCTAATTATGAACAATGGTGCTTTGGTATGCTAATGAAAAGGTTAAATGTGTGAAGATGACTTTAGATAACACAGTTTCTTCAGTTTAATCTCGAGTCGTGATGCATTTAATACACAAATTCAAGTGGCTTAATCTGTACACCTCTGTTAGGAATGGATTTATCCTGCAGGGATTCCTGCAATTTTCCTAAAGGATTTCATTATATATTGTTTGTGGCAGCTGTGTAACTACCACCTGCTGGGCCGCCCTCTAAAAAATATGTGAAAGGAGACTGGCTTGTATGCAACATGCCACCCCCAATTGTCTTCCTGCCTGCTCATGAGCCTTGCATTACTGGTGTCCCCCTCTCCCCAGGAATGCAGTTGGGGAGGAGGGTATTTCTATTACTACAGAAAAATCTGATACCATGGTCTAGATCACCCAGAAACACCACCCTAGCTCATGCATGCGAACAGGGTCTGCTTCCTCTATAGTTTCCAGGAAATGCATTCACTCTTTGATCAATAAAATATCAATACCATTTAATTGATCCATAATAAATTTATATATTTAAATATATATAAATTTATCACTTAAGAAAAACTACTATTGATCATTATGAATGGTTTAGAATGAATTGCTCCATAATAATCAGTGTAATCAGTGGTAAATAAGGTCCAAAGTCTTCTAGATTTGTTTTATGCCTTACACTTGCTTAGGATATATCCCATCAACTGTATTCTATTTGTTTATCATATTTGGTGTAAAAAAAAAAAGTTTCCTCATGTCATCTTCTTTCCAACTTCATGATGTCTACTCATTTTCCATCTTGAAATGTTTCCATCCTGAAAATGACCTAGATATATTTTTCCATTGCATCTTCACTCACCTTTTCCAAGCTGTACATATTAGTCTCAGAGTTGCCTTTCTTGAGGCCTTTAATATATATACAGGTTCAAAGAGAGAAGCTGAGCAATCATACAGTACAAATGCATAGCATATGAGTACACATCTTTTATGATATAGCATGACAATCTGCCAAACATATCCTACTGTTGGATTTAGAAGATCATGGGATATGGATTTAATATACTCGGCTGAATAAACTGACTTGAAAAATCCAATTCTTATGGTGAAAGGACAGTCAGTGCAATAGTTCTGAAAATATCAATGGTTTCAATTTGGAATTATGAACTAAAATAAAAATACACAAAAAGTCCCATTATTTTACATTATCAGGAAATGGTGTAACATTTTTAATTCTAAGCAGCTTTATAGAATTACAGAACTGTATATAATTCCAAAAGCAGCTCCATTGATTAGGGAGGGTCCCAGACATTCTGTATATCTGCACAACAATATAGTAAAATGGAGTAGACACTTTATAATAATAAGCATTTAGTACTGTAAAAGCCTTTTAGAAAATTGAAATCAAGTAATATAAATCAGCATTGGTTTCTGTTGACATTCCCTTAAAACCTCTTGAAGAAATGGAATTAGTAATGCCAAATAAAATGGTGGAGAAAATTAGAATTAAGGAGTGGATAGGATAGAGTTCTGCAGTGAAATGATTAAACCTACCTAACACATATATAATATATATAAAATGATGCATTGTCTATGCAATTTCGGTCTAATTTAGTTGATTGGTTGAGGTTTGAAATATAGGAAAACTGGGAAAATAAACTGTGCAAAATAAATAATGTTTCTAATATAGTTAGCCAAAAATGCAATGCAAAAAGGCTGGAGTGACTGGAAGTGTAACAGAACAGAACACTACTGCTTTTCATCTCTCTTGGTTTCCACTGATTCCACTGATGGTTACCAGGCAGTAACCAATCATCGACTTGAGGGGCACCACATTGGTCATAACTGTTTGTTTCTGTATCTGAGCTGCATGCTGACGATCAATTGTAAACTCTCTGAACAGTTATTTGTAATTATGATAAAAAATTTTCACCAGCCATCTAAGCCAAAATTATGCATTTTGGCATCTGCAAATTTTTTTGGAGAAACTGCAGCAAACATTTGCCTTTTTGACTTTAATGCATTTGAACAAAAAACTCACCTTAAGAAAAAAAAAGACTCATTGACTTTAACGGACTTGGAGTGGAAAAAATGTTGTGTGCGTGATGCCCATTGACTTGACAATGGGTTATGTGGATTTTTCAGTGAAGCAAAACCAGACAAATTCAAGTCATGAATGTGTAATGAGAATTTCCCTGCTGTCCTGGTATAGTGGACAGGATATCATAAGCTTTAGTTACTAATGCAGGTAACAACTCCTGATGATTCTCCCCTCCAACTATCTGACAGAAATAATAGAATTGAGCCACAAAGTGTCAGGTGATGTTACCTGCATCAGTAACCAAGTAAGGTTTTGCCCTTCTGTATAGCCTTGGTCAGGGCAGAGGAGAAGTGTTCAGAAAAGCATTCTGAACCACTTAATGTTAAAGGGTTTATTTATCAATATTTTCAAGGGGGGAAATGCAAAAAAACCAAAAACCCTAAATAAATCTAATGTGACACAAATCTAACCAGCATCTAAAACCTTGCCATGGTCATGTAGAAACTCGAATGTATTTATAAAGCACCAAAAAAAGGAGAATGTAAAACTTTTTTAATTTTTTTCAAAATTGATAATTTCAAATTGATAATTTTAATTTCTTTGCAGTTTTTAAAATTCTTTTTAAAGATTGTAGATCCATTGAAATTGATTAGTAGAATACAAATTCAATTCATTTGAGTTTTGTATGATTTTGAGTTTATTTGAGTAAAACTTTTCACAATTTTAAGTTTTGATGAATAAGTCTCTACCTTGTGTATTTATTATTTTGTAATGCCTGCCAGTAGTGTTTTAATTATTCACACTGAATCAAACAGAGTGTATAATGTATTGCCTTCTTTTATTGCCACAAACTGCTTTTTAGTCATATTGTTTCCATTAAATAATAAAATTAAATTCTATATCTCTTTTTGTAATACATTTATTTATCCTGTTCAAGCATGAACTGATCAGCATCTTGCAATACATAATGCTGAGTTATGGTTTCCCCTAGCTGAGATACTGGGGATCATTTACTAACTTAAGGTACTAAAATGCACAAGGGCACTTGCCCTAAGCATCCAATAAGTAATTAGACTTCACCAGTCTGCTCAAAGATACAAAAATAATTTATTATTTATTAAAAATTAATTTAAAAAATTATAAACATACAGAACCTATGGCATTCTGCCTTACGTCGTACACTCTGGTACTTAATCATAGGCAATCACAACACCATGTTAACAGACACCATTAAACCCTCATAACTCCTTCCCATACAAGTATAAAACAAATCAGGTGTTGTCACTTATAAATCAATTTGAGAACAAGGCTATGCATGCATTATACATTTATGGAGTTCTATTCCTTATACATAGGTAATTAGTTTAAATAATAACATAAAATACAAAACATTAAAGATGGTGATTACCTATGATTTAGTACCAGAGGGTATGAAACACCAGTGCAACAAATATTGGAATTCTATTTCTTGAGTGCTTAGAACATAATAAAATAGATTAGGGAATGATGTATCAAAGTTTTGGGTTTCTTGGTGGATCACCAGACATTAAGGGGCAGATTTACTAAAGGTCAAAGTGAATATTCGAATAAAATTTTAATTTAAAATTAATTTAAAAGTAATTTTGGGCTACTTCGACTATTGAATAGGTCAAAATTCGACTTTAATATAAATTTTTTCAAAGTACTGGCCCTTTAAAAGCCTTCGAATTCAACACCGCCACCTTAAAGCTGCTTAATAGCCATTGTAGCCTATGGGGGACCTCCTAGAACCTGTCCTAGGAATTTGAGGGATTTTGCTCAAAATTGGTTAAATCGTTTGAAAATTGACCGTCGTATTTTTTTTGGGGGGGGATAATTTTTTATTGAATATGGCCATTTTTGATCGAATAAAAATCAGTCGAATCAAATTATTTAAAAAAAAAAATTCCATTTCTCAAGACTTTTCAGGACAGGTTCTAGGAGGTCCCCGATAGGCTAAAATGGCAATTTGGCAGATTTAAGGTGGTGAATAGTCAAATTCAAAGGATTTTTAAAGGGCCAGTACTTTGAAATTAGAAAATTTGAATTTTAGAATTTTTTCAATTTGAATCGAAGCGGGTTATTTATCAAAATCCAAAAAAAATGCTACTTTTTTGGACTGACCTGTAGAAAACCCAAATATTTGCGTGTTTGACACCAAAAAAAACACTAAAAATTACACTTTTTGATGAAAAATCAACTTTATACCCCTGCAAAACTCTGAACATTTTGTGAAGGTTAAAACATCTTCAAATGGTTATAGGACCATTGACTTTTACATGAATTTAGCAGGTTTTAGATGGGATATTTTCAGATTCAGACTTGGAACATATACAGTAAATCATGAAAAAATTTGTCTTTTTTTACTATAACGCTGAGAAAAAATTGTGCCTTGATAAATGACCCCCAAAACTGAAATGTTCCCCGTTTTATTAAAGGTACAAAAACTCTGAACCATGATATGATTTAATTTACTAAAAATTCAGGTTGAAAATTGTATGTGCAGAAAAAGTCATGTTTGTGAAGAAATTCCAATCATACAACTTTTTCAAATTGTCACCTAAAAACTCTTTTTTTTAATGATTATCAAACACAAACCAGATGCAATCAGTCCGAAACTCTCAGCAATCATGAAGGCAAAAAAACATGTTCCACTTGTAAAAGGGACAATCTGACATTGACTTTTACATGATTTTGACAGGTTTTAGCTGGAGTATTTTCAGGTTAAAATTTCTAGCCGCTTCAGAGTATAATGAATATAAAAAATTTTAAGTTTTTTCCCTCGACCAAAAACATTTGAGATTTAACTAATAAGCCCCTAGAACTTTGCTGAAAATTTTAGGATATATTGCCATTGATCAGAAAATCATAAAATAAATCAATATTCTTTCTCTCTTACCAGGTACAGCACAGTTTTACACAGTTTTTTGTTCCTGTTTTAAACAAAAAATAAATCTAAGGAACATAATCTAAATTCTTTCTAAGGCAATTTCATTGATTGGTCCTGGCCAGAGATGTGGTAGAGGAGTAGTATTAGGGGAAGACATAGATGTCAGACCAACAATTACTTATGCACAGACAGGCCTTTTGCGTGCAGCAAGCCAAAGAATTATAGTGGTGGTAGAGAGAAAGAGCTAAAGGGGGTAATCTCTTTCAGCTATTAGAATAAGTGTGAATTGGTTCATGAGAGTCAGCTCACCACATTGTGGAGTAGTATCCATAATAATTAAAACTATACTTAAATTATGGTAATGATATTCTAAGCTGGATATCAAAGAGGAAGGTGATGTGCCTTCAGGTACAAGTAGATCTCAGCTTCATAGAGATTATCTATTGGGTTCAACCCAAAGAACCAAGCACATGCTCTCGATAGTTTTTAGTATTAAGGTACATTTTAGAATAGCCTTTTTAATCAATCACTTAAAAATAATGAGGTGTTCAATATCTCATAAACAGAATTTTTTAAACTAATCCTTTCTCTCCTTTCATAAGTGACATCCTTGTGGAGCTTGAAGACTGCTGGCTGATGATTTTCTTCCACAGAAGCTGAGGTCACTCTATTAGCTATCAAAATATTGATTTTGTTTTGTTTTCTATTCTTCTTGTGACTTTTACAGTAAATTGTTAGCCTAAACATCATTATTAAACATCTGAGCAGAATTCTTTTTTAAGTGTGCAACTAGGCCCTGAGACATAAAAATAATCAAAGAAAATGTCAAATATAATTTCCCTTTTCTAAGCAATATGGATGTTATTTTATAATTTACTAACACTGCGCTTCACAGAATCTTTATCTGTTTAGCTTTAGTTAGTGGAGAATAGTGGCAGTGTATATATGGTGCCCTAAGGCAGATTTACTAAATTCACATGGATGATTCGAAATTCGATCGAATTTTCAAAAAGATTAGAATTTTCAAATATTTTTTGTGGCCACTTCAACCATCGAATTTATTAAAATTCGATTTAATCGAATGATTCGAATAATTCAAACAAAATTCTAATTGAATAGTCGAATATTCAACAGTAAAATTACTTGCCCTTTAAATTTTAATTCCACTGCCTAGTTCACCAGATTAAACCTGCCGAATTTCTATTAAACTCTATGGGAGTTTTTTAGATCGAATAAAAAAAAATTGATCTAATGGTTAAAATCGTTCAAATTGTTCGATTCAATTTAATCGCTCGATCAAATTTTTTTTTATTCGATTGCTCGAATTCGAAGGTTAATTCACCCTTGAATTCGACCAATAGTAAATCTGCCCCTAAAAATAGCAAGCAAGAAAAAAACTTCAAAATTTAACCATAACATTTTTTGGGTGGGTCAAAAAGGGTGCATTTGATCGAATAAAAATCATTCGAAATGTTCGATCACACCGTTCAAATCGTTGAATTCCTAGGACTTAGAAAAATTTTCAGGACAGGTTCTAGGAGGTCCCCCATAGGATAAAATGGCAATTTGGAAGCTTTAAGGAGGCAAATGGTTGGATTCCAAGGATTTTTAAAGGGCCAGTACTTCTAAATTCAAACATTTGAATTTTCGATTTTTTTTCTAATTGAATTTTGGCCTATTCGAAGTAGCCAAAATTACTTAAATTAGAATTTTATTCATCAGATGATGAATTACATATGCTGAGGCTCACCTGCATGACCTCAAGGACATTGTTCAAAAACTTGCTATGGAGGTCTGACTCTTGCCTCCCTTGCATTAGAATGCAGGTTAATACTAGGAAGACCAATAGCAGATTTCAGAATATAGGTATGAGACCTATGAGAATGTTTGGGACCTTGGGTTTTCCAGATAAGGGATTTTTCCATAATTTGGATCTCCATATCTTGAATCTACTAAAAATCATTTAAACATTAAACAAACTCAATAGGATTGTTTCTCTACTAATATGGAGAAATGCAGCGTAGCTACTTTTAAGTACAAGGTGTTTTTTTATTAAAATAGAGGAAAAGGGAAATTTTTCTTTCTAAAAATTAGATTATTTGCTTACAATCGATTCTATGGGAGATGGCATCCCATAATTCAGAGCTTTTCTAATAAGGTTTCATGGGAAAGGATCAGACAACCCTATCTTACATACAATCACACACCTAACTGTTTAAGGGTGACTCTACGTATCAATCAATTCATATGTATTTATCTAGCAATCTCTTATGTGTTTTCCAGTACATCAAATAGTAGTCTGAACTGATCACAATGATACATTTGAATGTGTTTTAATTGTGACAATGGCATAGGGGTAGATTTACTAATGGTCGAACTTCAAAGTGAAAAAACTTCGAAATTCGATTGAAAACAGCCGCATTTGATCGAATAAAAATCATTTGAATAGTTTGATCGCATCATTCGAAATTGAACGATTCGAAGAATTTTGCGCAAAATCCTTTGAATTCCTAGACAGGTTCTAGGAGGTCCCCCATAGGCTAAAATGGCTCTAAGCTGAAGAATAGTCAAATTCGAAGGCTTTTTAAAGGGTCAGTACTTAATTTTTTAAATTCTAATTTTATTCAAATATTCACTTTGACCCTTAGTAAATGTGCCCCTAAGTGTACTACTTTATGAAAAGGTTATGCCTAATTTAACAAAATGTTTAATTATTTGTAATTAATGTTTCATTTGAACTGCAAAAGATACTACACAGTGCTTTAAGGGAGTGCGCATCCCATTAACCAGCTTTGCAACCCTGCAACAATTTTATTGATTTGATATAAAATATAATTCCGCTAAAAGACCCCCCACTTCCAAAAAAGGATTAAATAACTGAATGAAATCTTATTATCAGATTAGCGGGGTTATTTATCAAAATACATTTATCACTATTTTCTAAAAACTACTCCGACCAAATGTGCACAAATGTTTTCCCCCATTTCAGTGCAGAATTCTGCTGGAGCACCACAATTAACTGATGTATTTTGAAAAAAAAACAAAAACATTTTCCCCATAACAGCATCCCTTTAAAGAAGAACTAACTGGAATTCCTTCCTTCATCTTACAGATGAATACAGAAACACTTTTATTCAGTCGTCAGTATAGCTTCTCCAAAAAATATAGTTACACAAATCCCCAAGTAAATAGCAACAAAATAGATAAGGCTCCCCCAGCCTTGAGAGCCTCTGATGCTCCTGCTTTTCTGTTCAGGCCAAGAGTTTTGTATTGTACAGACTCCAGAAGTCATTTTTCTTATTGAGACTTTTGAATGATGCTTTGAGAAATTCTGCAACTTCTAGAATTCCATTGTAACTGTGATTGAGTCACAAAAGTTTCTGTATATTGTTATGGGTCAAGCTATGCATGAAATTTACACTTGCGCCATTGAGCATGGGCAAACAATATTATGTCCCTCATTTACACCCAATTTTCAGGAGGCAGAAAGGTATGCACAGAGTCACAAAGTATTATAGTTCTATGTACAGAATGCAGCACATGTAAATAATAAAAAAATATATAATAAAATTTCTTGCCAAGTTTTGCAGCAAAAATTACGCCCACAGCCTCTAATGGGTGAAAAAATGTGTCATGCATTAAAAATAAGGCTATAAAGGAAGCTTATTTAATATAATATATAAGCTTATATAAAGGAAGTTCCAGGCCCCTCTGTTCCCTGGGCCCCCCCATGACCATGGGGTCTGCTTCCGCTATATTTACACCACTGCTTGCCTTAACACATGTATGAAATCTGACTAAAGGCATTTGGAATAGTCATCTCAGGCTTGGTGTTGAAAGACATTGATTGGACAGTGCACAAGTGTAATCTGGTAAGCAGCACATTTCAGGGCAGGAGACCAGCTACTGTACATCAATGTGGGACAAGCAGCTTTCATAATGTTAACTCTGCAAGCTTTGTATTAGATACAATGAAATGAAGCTATAATAAATTAAACATTTGGAATAAGCAGATTTGAACACAAAATACATGAAGACTCCTTGAAAATATAGACAAATACAAGAGGTCCTCTGCACGCAACCCAATATATTTAAGACATTGAGACATTTTGTGCATACAACTACTAAAAATGCCTTACCCTTTAAACAACAGGGATTGTTTGTCCATATATTGCAATATATTTAAGCTGGCCAACTACGTCAAAGTCATCCTATATCTGGCCAGTCCTACACTCAACTTGCATCTGATTCATTAAGAATTCCATTGCTTCATTATACATTTTACACAGGGACTATGTTTTACCTGCGGCTTTCAAAGTAAAACTCCCAAACACACTTGGTTCCCCTTTTATTGGCCCAAGTGGGATCACCTGACTATAGCTGGAAAGGGTGGGAGCTACAACAAGGAGCTGGCCACTGCTCTTGTATAAACTATAACAGAAAAGGGAAAGTTGTGCTCACCACTAATTTTTAAAAACATTAAGTGGGGATGCAATGAGGTTGTGACCACAAAATTCATATAGACAAATCTAAGAGGTCCTCTGCACTGAACCCAATATATAGACATTGAGACATTGTGTGCATAAGGCTATTAAAAAATGCTTTACCCTTTAAACAAAAATGGATTGTTTGTCCATATATTGCAATATACTTAAGCTGGCCAACTACGTCAAAAGTCATCTCATATCTGTTCAGTCCTACATTCATCTTCAGGGGCAACCAAGTTTGTTTTTGAGTTTTACTTTGAAAGCATTACAACTTAGTCCCTTTGTAAAATGTATAATAAAGCAATAGAATTCTTAATGAATCACATGCAAGTTGAGTGTAGGACTGGCCAGATATGGGATGACATATGAAGAAAAAAGCCTGAAATAATTTTCCGCAAAAAATACGATTTCTGGGGAGTTTTCATAGTTTTTTGCAAATAATCCTCAAACTCATCAGATATTAGTACAGACATCAGTGCAGACAATGGGACCTTTCCCATTGACTCATACAGGACCTTGAGAGCTTTTAGATGTTGGGTTTCGGATTCAGAGTTTTTAGACCATCGTAGGGGAATGTAATATACATCGGTAATGCAAAAATTATTCGCAATGCAAAAGTTAAGCGTTTGCGTGAAGAAATACCTTTTGCGAACCCGGAAACTGTTTAGCGACCACTTCCGCCAGCGGAAGGCCTTTTGCGAATATTACACTTTGTGCTAATGCGCTGTTAATGTAATAAAACTTCTTACTGAAAAAGTCCCAATGTTTGCTCCAAAAGATTACGACACCTTCTTAAGAGTGCGCAATTATAATTCGCACTGTGCAATAACGATTTGCAATGCAATAACCGTTTAAGGAACAATATTGCATGGTGGGTTTGGATTTTCACTCTTATTGGTGCGCAATGTTTTGCTCTTAGCGACTTTAATTACATTCCCCTGATAGAGTTTAATGAATCTCAAAAAATTTGTAGTTTTTATTTTTACTCCGAAAACTACAAATTATTCGAGTTTCTGATGTTCAGAGCATGATAAATAACCCCCTTGATGTGTATTGCAGTGTTTTGATCTGTTGTATATACAGTCAGGTGAGCATCTTGAAACAAATAATATGAATAGAAAGTACCACTAAAGTGGACACTTTCAATACCAGTTGGTATCAATAGGTACCCAATACCTGTTGACGTTGGGGCTGGGTAGTGTGGTGTCTGGGGAACAGTTCATCTTGAATTAGTCCTCTACTTATATAACTCTAATAAATGCGAATGTACTCACAACTCAAATGGGAGGTTATTTATGAGGAAAACTTGAATGTCTAACATTTGTTCGAATAGCATGACCTGAAAATCAGAATCGAATTTGAATCAAGTTTTTCTCTGAATAAAAAAAAACCTTGACTATCAGGAAGGCAATTAACATCTTCAAATGGTTCAACAGACCTCTATCACTGACTTCTACATGAACTCAGAAGGTTTAAGATGGAGAAGTAACAAATTTGAGCTGCTTCCAGGGTTGAGGTGTGATAAATCTCAGATTCAAATTCAGGTTAGGGGTTTAGAATTGTGAGTTTTGACCAAAAAAATGGAATTTACCATTTGAACTTTAGTAAAAATGCCCCTTGTACACAAAACTTCTAAGGCTACTTTGCGATAGTCTAAATGAGTTTGAGGAAATCCGTTCAGCATACTTTTCTTAGTCCAGTGACAAAGCCACTTTAAATGCCTGTATACAGAAGTGCTGGAATGGGCAGGTATATAATGTTAAGGAAGTTTGAATTAATAGAGATTTATTCTGACATGTCCCATGGTGTAATCTTCTCCAGCTATTAGTGCTCGAAAAACTGGACTACTCTTCATAAAAGGCGTTGAAAGCAGATTGTTAGTACTGACTGGTGTCAGTAACCATATCTGATGTGACCCATTTTGCAAGCTTGTGCTCATTAATATCATGGCACATGGTACATCGATAGTTATCTGATCCTAATGAGTAACTTTATATTGGGAACAGGAAGATGATCATATTATAGAATTTTACCCTCGTTCAGTCTTAATGAAATGCAATATACAGTGTATGGCATGGAGAGAATTTTCATCTGCAGGAAGATATGTGTCGGATTAGGGCCTTGTTAACATGATCGATTGAGTTGTGGTCATTTTCATGCACAGCATGAAAAAATAAGTTAAAAGTTAGAATAAGGAAATATGTTTTCCATAAGATACATCTGTTATGGGGCTTCAGAGCTCTAGGTATAACTGAAATAACTACTTGTTTTAAACTTTTACTTTTGCACATTGATTTTAATTAGAGTATTATTTATTTTCCTATCCAGTAAATATTAAAAATGGGCTTTTTAAAGTCTTCTATTTAAAACATGTGCTGCTGTAACTTCTCAAGCATTTGCAGTTTGTGGCATAAATAAACCTAACCATGATGCTAATTTATATATTATATTGGATCAGAAGATATTCATAATTGAGCAGAAAACCAGGCAATTATGGGGCTGATTTACTAAGGGTCTAAGTGAATATTCAAATGCAAAAAGTTAGATTTTCGAGGTAAAATTTTGAAAAACTTCAACCATCGAATATGCTACATTTAATTCAAATGGTCGAATAGTAAAATCCTTCGACTTCGAAATTCAAAGTACTGTCTCTTTAAAAAAACTTTTTTTTTTTTTTTTTACTTCGCCAAATATAAGATGCCGAAGTGCTATCTTAGCCTATGGGGACCTTCTAGACTATTTTTCTAAGTTTCGATCGTATGCTAAAATCATTCGAATCTAATCGAATGATTTTACTTTGTCTGCAGGAATCCTTAATTCGGTGAAAAATACTTCAACTTCAATATTCAAAGTATTTTAATTTGATGGTCGAATTTCAAAGTATTTTCCAATTCAAAATTTGAGTCTATGGGTGTCATTTCTGCAGCAAAACTTTGTGAAAAAATTCGCTCATCATTATAGAGGAACATTCCTGTTCTTACTTCTGCCCCAACCACTGTCATGTTCTTCTTGATATTTGTATCTTTTAGGTGCTTGTTTCACCAATGATTTACCTCTTCTCCTTCCACCCATTTATCACTTTTCTGTCTGTAGGGACCATTAGTCCATCAGAATGGGTGGCAATCTTAGTTATTACATTATTCTTATTATTATTATTATTAATAATAATAATAATAATAATAATGATAATAATACTAAATTCTGAACAAGCCACAGGTCATCGAGAGAGGCATTTCTGATTGCCACAACTAAATCTACAAATTCTCTAGCCAATTTTCACAATTACAAACTAATATATTTATATTTTATGCATTCAATAAAAGCAGTGGCAGGAAGAAGGTTTAATGTGCCACCTAGGTTTATTGGAGCCACATTTTGTATAATCAATGAATCATCCCAACTGGCAGCATAGGTTTCTACTAGTCTTGTTACTAGTCTTGTCTGTATTTTCTAAAAGCATATTTAAATGAGGCTTGTTGGTGTGTAAACCATTTTCCTTTGCCCAAGGCTGTCTGGTTTCTTGAGAGTAGTGAAGAGCAAAAATAGCTGAGACTTCAGTAGAATGAGTCATTTGGGGACAAACATAACTGCTTAACAATGAGAACTTCTTAAATAAGTTATGTCCTGCTTCTTAAGACCAACAACTTAACAACCACCTGCTTGTGCCTATATTCAATGCTAGCCTACCTTGCCATATGAATCTCCGCCAGTGTTTTATTTAGCAATCTGCTGTAGCTGTGCAAGGGAGCAAGCAATTTGTGTATTCCTCATTTTGTCAGTCATCAGTGATGACAATTCAAGCACCAAGGGATTAATCTTGTTCTACAGATGTTTTTTTGCAAATAGAACATAAATCACAATTCTCCAGTCTTTCTTGCAAGCACTTCAAAGGGGAAAAAAGCTGGTAAATACAAAGCTATTTTGTATTTGGTATATCAGGACACATGAAATTAGGAAGATCTACCATTTTTCTTCTGTTTCTGGAGTCTGTCTGCTTGTCAGAAATTTAGATCCATAACATGTATTTATCAAAAGAAAGTATGATAAAAGAGTGTTCTGGGATTCTGTCTATTATGGAGTGCTTTTCATTTACTATGCAGTTGCACCCTGATAAATATTTACAGATAAGTAGCCCCGTCAGTAAAGATAGCCAATAGGGATGAGCATATTTGTTCATATTTTTTGAGAGTGGAGCAGATTTTCGCAAAACACAGAACAAACATGAGAAACACAAATAACCCAACAAATAAAGCCCATTCAATGACTCCAATGTGTTTAGTGCAAATTTTTAGAGAAGCAAAAGTGGGCTGTTTTGCTCATCACTAATATCCAACTGTACAATATTTTTTTGCTGTCCTGTATCAATATGTTGCAGGGAATATCCCACAGAAACTTAATAGCAACCAAGGGGCAGATTTATCAAATTCACATGAATGATTCGAAATTCGATCAAATTTTCAAAAAGATTTGAATTCTCTAATAATTTTGAAGACCACTTCAACCATCGAATTTTGAAAATTTATCGAATCAAATGATTCGAATAATTTGAATATAATAATATTCGAATATTTGAATATGTCAGTCGAATATACCGAATTGCTATATAAAATGGTTAAAATCGTTCTAATTCAATCGTTTGAATAATCGAATTGTGGTAAAATCCTTCAAATTTGATATTCGAATTCGAAGAATTTAAATTCGGCCAAAATTCAATGGTCGAATTCGAGGGTTTTTTAACCCTCGAATACGACCCTTGATAAATCTGCCCCTTAGTGACTGGGTGAGATTTTTGTAGTGCATGCAAAGTGTAAGTTTTTTGAGCTTTTTAGAAATATAGGAAAATCTAAAAAAATTGAGATTCATGGAAACAATTAGATAAGCTCCTTAGAATTAGAGTTTTCCAAACTTAATTCAATTAATTGTAAAAGTCTTACAATTGTAATGAAAAAATAGATTTATAGTTACAAAATTTGAATAATTTTATTTTTCAATAAAATTTAAAATGTAAAATTTTTCACAATGTCCTTTTGCATATAACCTAATTTTTTAATTTTGCATCCAATGACCATTTGCATCTATTTACAAATATAAATGATGTATTGGAAACAGTTCTAAACATATTCAAGAAAAAAGTGCTAGTGGTCCATGCCCCTTTGCCAGTCAATCATCAGATAGCTCTTGTTGGTTACTTGTCACTTAAAGCAATCATGTTGTTGGTTATTGCACCAGGGCAAATATAAGGGTTATTGCAGCAGGGCAAATAGAGTGTAGTTTTAGGTTTGCTTAATATATGTTAACATTACAACATTAATGCTGTCCTTCAAAAAGCTGTCAGAGATAACAGACATATTTTAGGACAAATTAATATGTAAAGGCTTTTGACTTGCAAAGACAAAAAAATTAAATCTACTCATTAAGAGTGTGGTTCCATTTCAAAAGGGAAATATTTTGGTTTTAACAAACTGAAAAACTTTTATACATATATACAATAGAGGCCTGTACAATAGAACCTCTGTCACATAACTTGCAGTGTAGTAGTAAAGAATTCAGTAAATGATATAGGACATGGTACATTTAAGCACAATTGATAAAAATTTGCGGAAAGTTTATCATGAAAACAAATAATATAGTTGCAAAGGCTTATTTATTAAAGGTCGGATTTTAGTAATTTTAGAGGTTTTTGAAACCACGACTAAACACTTAGTGGCATGTGTATTATGCTGTGTAAAAAACAGGGGGATAATAAATTAATGCACCCAAAAACACAGACATTTTTGGATTATCGTACAAAACCCAACACAGATCATAATATCTTTCAATTGTAAAAGAGACATATGACATGGAATTCTATGTGATTTTAGCAGTCTCTGGGTTTAATAAATCTAGAAAAATTTTGTTCTCCACTTTAAAACTCAAACTCGGACTATATATACAGTATATACACTAAAACTGTATGGATTCTTTAGTTAGTACCCATCTAGAATATGCAGCACAGTTTTGGCTCTAGTATTCAAAGGACAATACTGGCATAGAGTCCAGAGAAACGTATTTGTGCTAATAAAAATTAAGGGTTATGAAATAATTCTGGGCAGGTTGAGCTTATTTACATAGGAGAAGGTATATGACTATGTTTTACACAATTATAAATATACCAAAGGAAAATCTGATTAACTCTTTGATGACTCATACTGTATATAGTATACAGTGGGAGCTGTAATTGTGGAATTCTCTATATGAAGCATATGTACTGATTTAATCAGAAATGCAGGGACTGCATGTAAGGATTCGCCATGATGATGCATCATCCCGCCTGCGCGGGAACGAGCGCCGGCGTTCATTCGCTCGTGCGCATCAAACTCTGCCTATTTAAGGAAGCTTATGAGTCTGTGACTTTGCCCGATTATAGGTCAAGTTTCCCTTGTTCCTGGGTGTGCTGTTCCTGGACTCCTTTGTGTTACCTGTGTATGACCTTGCCTGAACTATGGATTTCTGAACCCTTGCTGCCTGGACTGACTTCTTGCTTGGACTCTGTTTATGCTTTACTCTTGAACCCTACCTGTACCTCGAACTATTTCTGGACTGGAGTTCCCTCCTTGGTCCTCACTAACACCGGAGTGTTCAGGCCTCACACTGCATGACAACTAATCCGAATGACCAGCAGCCAAAATACACTGGCTTATACTTAAAGCCTAGCAGAATATGATGTAGCTGTGACTGGGTGGGAAGGAAAAAGTTAAGGTAGGGGAAAGCTGTGCTGGGGGTGGAGAGAGGGATGTGATGTCAGGGGCCAATCTCTTACGGAATTGTAGCTTTAGAATATTGCCTTGGGGTTAGACTGGCAATGTCCTATTTATTTGATAACGTGTATAAATGCTGTGGCCATTTTACCACATTTCTGGCTCCTGGGGGCAAATTTACCATTATTCTCCAAAATTGGCTCAATCCTGTCTGAAATTCGATAAGCATTTGTTTTAGGATATCATTTTGCTCGATATTCAATTTCTCAATGAATTCGTACAATCGGATACCGATCGTTCGATTTCACGAAAAAAACGTAAAATTTCCTTCGAGCCTCCGAAAAAGTTGTAGGATTCGAACAATCGAACGCTTCGATCGTACGAATGGTATTCAAGCAGGACTTAGTCTCAGAAGCATATGGGGGTTTCCCATAGGCTTCTATTGCAATTCGGTAAGTTCAATCTGGCGAAGTAGGCAGTCGAACAATTTTAAAATTTTGATTCCTTCGATCATCGAATGATCAAATATCGAATGTCCGATCATTTGATCTATTCGATAATTCGGTATTTGATGATCGAAGAGGCCAAATTAGAATATCCGATTTTACGTGAATTTTGTAAATCGGCCTTCTGGTGTTTCATTAATGTATGTAACAACGGTGTTCAATGGAATGGCTGAAAGTGAGGAGTGCCCTTGTCAAAAGTTAGGCTTTTGTATTCTTAGTAAAATGTCAACCCTGAAAGTAATCTGAAGACAGATCCAGATGTGAATTTTTTGCCTTTATCTCAGTCAGCTAAACCTTATGATGGATGTTTGATGGAATACAGAATGGAATGGGATGTATGGAACTTGTATCCATTCTTCTAATTGCTACTAGGTCTTATCATTTATTCCATGATATACTAGTACAGTAAACAGTGTTGTTGTTATATAGTTTATAAAGCTTTAACTGTGGTGTTGTGCATCCAAAATTGATGCTAATATTTATGCTAATATTGTTAAATTTTCTGCTTCTCTACACAGATAATTATTATGGCTTTTAATTAGTCAACAAATTATTTTCAAAGCCAATGTGTGATTCCACAATAGCCCAGGGAGAGACTATAACTACTTATTGTACATTAATTTTGTGTTTTGATTACTTCATTTAGTTCACACATGACAGCATTGATTTTTATCTCTGTGAATATATGCCATTATACAGTTCTTCTTTGTATCACAAGGACACTTTATTGCATGCTAAAAGATGTGAAATTATGGGAAACAGCCCATGTATTTTGATTGACCCCAATTGAGCGCACTGTTACAATACTTGTAACAGCAATGTGAACCAGCTACCCAGAACCCTTTTGGTAAAGAAGTACATTCTGACATTATTAAGGATCTACAAGACCTTTAGGATTCTCTCTTTATCACTTTATAGCTTACTGTGTCCCAGTTCCCCCAGAAGGGATATTACAGTTCAGCCTTTCCTGACCCTGGGTGGAGGCATAACATTTCATAGTCTACCTGCTCTCCCATATAGTGGAGGCACAGGAATCCTGTAGCGCCATATACAAGTAAATGTGACATAGAGCTCAGTAGTAGTAGAAAAGGGCTAAAGTTATATGGTATAAATAAGTAAATATACACTGTACTATGTTCAAATAAACCTAGCAATGCGGTCATTTTATTGTCATTTGCACATTTTGGTTTTTTACCTAATTCATAAGCATACAAGTGAAACTCAACTTTATAAAGTATAAACACTTGTGTTTACTCCATTTTTATAAATTTACTTTTGATTCTGATTCTGATTGTGAGGAAAAGTTAATGCAACTTGATAACCCTAGTTACAATTATGTTCCAAAAGAAAGGGAGAAAAAGAATGACATCAAAAATAGTAGAAAAAAATTAAATAAGCTTTGAAGTGTTCAATAATTTCTTATCATTGCATTAAATGTCTGTGATGTTTAGCAACTCTGAGTCTCTACTAGTAGAATCACTGGAAGAGCAGTCAGAGCTATTGTTACAGCAGAAATAGCCTAAGACAGATCGTAAAGTCCCTGGTGATCAGGAAACTATATAATGCTTACTAGTTTCAGCAGCGACAGCAGAAATATGCAAGCCAGATGCTCAGATTTCAGCATCCTTAATGGTTTAACTCTCTCCATGTCTATACAAACAGAAATCTTTTAAAATTGTTTGTCATAAACATTAATGTATCACTTTCCAAAAATTATTTGATTATTTTACTTACTGTGTTTCCAACAAAACATCTGCACGTTTGAATTTGTCACAAATATCTCCGACCAAAGGCTCTGGGGAAGGCATGGAATATTTCTGTCTGTCATATTTTGCAGTAATTGAATGAGTATGATTTTAAGGGAAGGTCAAAAGAATGTCCTGCAAATATGTTTGCACAACAAAACTTTATTGAGGTATTTCAGGATGCATGATTAAATCAAGTTATAATGAGCTTTAACCTGCTAGATCCCAGAGAAATATCTTGTTCTGTTGTTCCTTGCAAGATATCCATTCTCAAATAGTACTAATAGGAGACCATAATTTAAAGAAGATTAATGCAACTACATTGGAATTAGATAATTGAATTCCTCTATCATTTCCATGAGGGACCCTATTTAAGTCCAGCTCCTGGTTTCCCGAAGTTGAGGTGAAAGCCTACTGTATCCTTCTAGCCTTCCTTGTAAACTTCTGTAGACTCCTCGTTCTTGATTTTCTTTAAGCTCCAAATTTTTGTTGAGTTTTCTGCTGCTTTCACATTGGAACTTATTGTTTATTTTGTTTTCTTATCCATTAAATATTTAAATAAATCACCGTATAATTACTTCTGCTCATAATCCAACCATTAATGGGTTCATCTTGGGTTACTTAGCACACCAGCTCCTACCTGCCAGTCACTCATCAGTGGTCAAATCTGCCAGTAGGTCAGTACTTTGAAATTGGTGGCCGACTTAAGTACAGTGCACTGTTTGGGAAAACAATCCTTATTTTGTTAAATGGGAGTGAGTTTTTATACAAAAACGTTATCTTTACTATAGGTATGGGCAAGACAAGACCTATACAAATTATATGGTCAACCATTTGGGAGTTGTAATCTTGGTAAAGTAATTTGCAGATCAAGCTCAGTCCCTATAAAAAAGGAATAGTGAAATGCTTGAAACCATTGCCAATTCAAAATGAATTGAAAACACTGGCTGATATAGTGACAAATACTTTTTGCTCAAGCCATTTTTGAGTGATTAGTACCTGTCCATTGGTAGATCACCCAACACTTGCAGGTGATTTGTCCCCTTCCCAACAAACTGCTCCAAAGCATGCAGTCTGCCATTACTTTTAACTGACTTAAGAGCTATGACTGTGGAATATCTGTCTGTTTGCCATTAAGTCCACATGTTAGTCTTTACTGCCATTTACCATCACTGAAAAACGTTCATTGTGGGTTTTCTCCAGTCACCAGCAAGAAGCGTGCAACTGAGCAGCTGACTGATACATCCCTATATATATATATATATAAAAAACTAGAAAATTCCCCAGCACTCCAACCTTTAACCCCTAAGTGAGAATTTGCACAACTGAACTGTAACTAACAAAAAAGACACTTTTAGTTACAAGGTTTGTACAAAATATGCATAAGCTGACGCGCCCCGTCAAGGCAGTGTCCATGCGTCAGTCCTATCCTAAGCGAAAAAAGTATTATCTTTGGGGAGAGAAAGACCATACCTGCTTTTCTCTTTATTTAGCATGATCTCTTCCAAAGACTTCATTAAATGGGGGTTGGGAGAGCAAGCATTTAAGGAGAGCCACCTCCCATAATACATATAGTAATACTTAAACAAGGTAATGCAGCTCAATCCCTTAGCAATTGGGTGCACGTGGGCTGGCTAAATATACAAAAAACTAGAAAATTCCCCAGCACTCCAACCTTTAACCCCTAAGTGAGAATTTGCACAACTGAACTGTAACTAACAAAAAAGACACTTTTAGTTACAAGGTTTGTACAAAATATGCATAAGCTGACGCGCCCCGTCAAGGCAGTGTCCATGCGTCAGTCCTATCCTAAGCGAAAAAAGTATTATCTTTGGGGAGAGAAAGACCATACCTGCTTTTCTCTTTATTTAGCATGATCTCTTCCAAAGACTTCATTAAATGGGGGTTGGGAGAGCAAGCATTTAAGGAGAGCCACCTCCCATAATACATATAGTAATACTTAAACAAGGTAATGCATATATATATATACTGTTAGACCTCACTTCTTTCTAGCACTCTTTGATTGGAAAATGTCCAAGCATTGCAACCTTCTGTTCCTATAAGAATCCCTGATGTTTTGCTCTCTCTTTCTACACTCCATCAGACATTGTGTTTTCTCTGCAGGCATCTAATGATAGAAATAGAAAACAGATAAAACAGTAAATCCCTTCTCAGATAGGGCTTTGTTCATTCCAATAGATGAGTGGATTGTCAGACATATTACCATTGCTTCTGAGCAAGCAGAAAATGCCATTACCACTTGATACAAATAATAAATATATTATGGGCATTGCAGCTGAGAACAACAACAGAAATGTGCAGATGTCAGTGTCTGTGGGGAAATGTGGTTTCTGGCAGTGCTGTGAAATGATGGTGATTTCCTCATATTAGCAGAGTCTCTGACTTAATGACAGGTACCTTTATCTAAAGAAAGACCAACTGGAATTACAGGAGCATTGCACATTGTAACATTTTTTAAATGGTTATAGTTATCAAAGACTGCGGGATGACCTACGGATATATATTCTGCATCAGTACTACAGGCCCTAGTATGAGCTAATTGTAGTAGGGTCCAGAAAATAACAAAGGGTTAATAGACTACTGACAGGTTACAGGTTTTGGTCCTACTCCACAACTGATAACTTTTTGCCTTTTCAAGTTATATGGTCATTTATTAAAAAAAAATTATTTCGTTTGGAAATGAATTAATTAATTATACAATTAATTAATCATACAATTAATTAATTATGATACAAATGTCTGGGGGTCAAACTGGCACCATCAAATTGCCATAAATTATTTACACTAAATAATGTTTTTTTTTTCAACCCAAGCATCCATAAAAGCATTGTCTGAATAGTTAACTGTATCCCAATCTTAGTTTGCATCTGAGGATCCAACTCCTAAGGGAAAACAAAGTAATGTGGTATACGCAGTCCAGTGTAGCGAT
>CM044432.1:17698674-17711893 GCA_024363595.1 Xenopus borealis | reverse complement strand
TACTTCCCAGGATGAATAATTCCATATATTGAGACATGTCTATGCTGCTACACTAGTGCAAAAGCACAGTGCTGTATATAGTCACTGAGCATTGGTCAGTTATATAGTCCTAAAGCTATGGTTATATGTACTGGAACATCTTCTACTAATGACATTTGAACATTGTCTTCGATAAATGCCAATAATTGTTTGGTTTCTTATTTAGTCTTGAATGCTCCCCCATGACAATTGTGTTACATAGTAAATATTAACTGGACACTTTATATGGGCTGCTTTTGCGCTACTTTTCTGGAATGGCTAAAGGCCCTCTTGACAGTAGAGTTCTGTAACTAACTGGAGTGCTCATTGTAATTATTTTTGAATTTTACAAAAGGAAATACTATATATAATACAATATCCAACATACAGGTATGGAAAATGTTATCCACAATGGTCAGGGCTGATATTTTTTTATGGCTCAGGGAACTTTCGGTAATTTGGTTCTCCATACTTTGTCTACTAAAAACTTATGTAAAAATTAATTAAAACCAATATCATTGTTTTGCCACTGGCAGGGATTCATTTTATCTTATTTGGGATCAAGTACAAGGCACTGTTTTATTTTTTTAGAGAAAAAGGAAATCATTTCTAAAAGAATTGAATTATTTGATTGTAAAGAGGTCTACAGGAGATGGCCTTCCTGTAATTTGGATTTTTCTGGATAATGGGTTTCATGATAACGGATACTATACCTTCACTTTACAATATAATGTATTGTTGCTTTTGTAGGATGATTACACACTAGTTTGTATAAGTAACATAGTACATTAGGTTGCAAAAAGATACGTACAGCAAGTTCAACCTTTTAAGACTATATATAATCAGATGGAGTAATCTACAAAAATGTTCTTCTAGCACACAACACTTTTTTCAGGCTTTAAATAGATTTAAGGACACTGTATACTGGAAGAAATATCATTCATTTGCATTTAGGAAATTCTGACAGTGGGTTCATATCAATGCTTTATATGTACATATATGTATATATGTACATGTAAAGCCTACATTTTCCTACCCTGTATATAAGTTGGGCATATCTTCCACACCCAAACTGCATCATTTGTACTGCATGTACCCCCTCTGCCAGCGCCATCACATTTAAAACAAATAGCAGCTTTCACCTGGCGGCCATTTTCCCTCTGATACATTATCATCTGAAATAAGACATGTATGCTGTAAAGTCCATGTAATGCAGAATGCAGGTTTACACAGGCACAACATACTTTGATAAAAAAAAGTTCTGCTGGGTTTGAGCACTGTAATTATTACGCTGAGCTCAGGAGAGGTGGTTAGGAGAAAAAGATAGCATCAGACAGTTTCTATGGGAACCAGCGATGCTCTCTCTTCATTGGCTGTTAGTCTGGAGGGTGTGTTATGTAATCTGAGCTGAGAGGAACTGAGCATGCTCACTGAGCCAAGAGCCAAAGGAAATTCCTGAGGGAGGGGGCAGAGTGGTTTAGTGTAGTAGAAGGATTTGTAGCTGATTAAGGGGATACTGCAGCCTTACTGTTAACCTTTTAACAACCAGAGTGGCAGTTATCTAGAGATTTCAGAGATGCTGTTCATTGATTACATTTTTGTGAAAAGGGTTGACATGTCCTTTAATTACAGGTGAAATTAGACAGAACAGCAATGTAAATTTCAGTAATTCAGTATAATGCTTTCCAGTTTCTCATAAAAAGTATATTCAATTGAAGTTAAAAAAACAAAATGCATATCATTTCAGGAAAGTAAAAATGTTAATGCACCAATGCACCATTGTGACTTTTTTTCAGCCCCATAGTTAGTTTTGGCTCTAGTTTATGGAAAGTGAAAAAAAACTTTTTTATAAATATGATAACAGCTTTCCAGGTTATGGGATGTGCTGTTAAACAGAGAATTGCCAGTGAAACTGCCACAGAGCTTTTAAAAATCATGCCAGCCAATTACTTTCCACCATGTCCCAATTAATTGTTTGATATAACTATTTCAGTATCAATTAACTTCAAATTGACCATTTGCGAAGAACAGACAGTGATGGAATGTGGATGACTTCATTTAGATAAACAATTGCGCAGGGATGTTTATTGAAATTTATGGGAGAGAATGAAGTGAGCCGATGCAGGGGAAGAAATAATTACTCGCTTTCCCTCTAATGAACACATTTAGACTTCCAGGAGTTGAAAATTAGCAAGGCTTTGAACGAATGTGGCTTCTAATGTTGAGTTTGCAAAAGCAGGTTGCCATACTAAGGAACGTCATGTTTATGCCACAGCAGTGACAGCTGTTATTGGTGAGAAGTAGACTTTATTATTTACTACTGACACAATTACAGGTATGGGCCCTGTTATCCAGAATGCTCGGGACCTGGGGTTTTCCAGATAGTGGATCTTTCTGTAATGTGGATCTTCATACCTTAAGTCTACTAGAAAACATGTAAACTTTAAATAAACCCAATAGGCTGGTTTTGCTTCCAATAAGGATTAATTATATCTTAGTTGGGATCAAGTACAAGCTACTGTTTTTTTTTTTTTTTTTAATGTAACATCATTTTATTGTTTTTTCTTTTTCATGAATATACAGAAAAGAGACATAAAATCATTGAACAATAACAGGAAAGAAAAAAAGAATCGAACAAACAAACAATATAGCCGTATCAGTTCAGTTCAGTTTTCAGTTCACATATTTTTAATAAACAATAGTTTACATCTGAATAGTCGCTACGGGCCAGATTGTTACGTGTTAGAGAGGTGGGGAAGGGGGTAAATTATTGTCTAACCACTCTTTGCTCATGATCTGGCGGTGTTACCGTAAGTTGACCTACTGTAGATGACCTGTTACGTTACTGGTATTTTGTGAGCTTGTGTGTTCTTCCCAGATTTGCCACATTTTTATATATTGTTGAGCCTTATTAGTTATTCTGGCTGTCATTTCTTTGAACCTTTTGTTACTTTCAACCCTGGATATAATAATTTTTTACGATGGGAGACATCGTAAAAAATAGTAACAAGGGGGGCATTTCAAAATCTAATGTAGTTTTCATGATTTTACATATTAGATTAGATACCTCCTTCCAGAATGCTGTTATGTTAGTGCAAGTCCATAATATTTGGCTTAATAAACCTTTCATTGTGCATCCCCTCCAGCAGTTTGGGTTTGCCTGTGGGAATATTTTAGCTAGTCTATCTGGGGTTAGGTACCTTTTTTTATCATGATTTTGTAAATGTTTTCCTTCTGCTGGATGCATCTTGCTTGCATTGATCCAGAAGAAGACAAAAACCCCATCTTAAGCCTCTCCAATTTCAATGGTTCATAGTTTTTAAGGACCTTAGTTTGTTTTCTACGGAATAGATTTCTTGTTTTTTATGTTTTTTATTGGCTGTGGAGAGTGAAATGAGGTGTCCTCGTATAGTTGCTTTATGTGCTTCCCAAATTAAAGCTTTAGATTGAATGGACCCTTTATTGTGCTCAAAATACTCTTTTTAGCTATTGTTTCCTGGGTATCTAGCTTTTGCAAGATTGTTTCATTCATTCTCCAGTGTGACTGTTTATATATTGTCGGTATGGATACTGTATATTATACCTGGCCTCTGCACTTTATTTCTCCTACCATGTGTTTTTGTCATGTTATTGTGGATGAAATTAGCTCTGTATTGTTCTGCCATGAGTTCTGGGGTCATTATACAGGTATGGGATCAATTATCTAGAAACCTGTTATCTAGAAGTGATGTTATGGGAAGGGCATACATGATGCTTATGCTGCAGCCAAATAGATGAATGCTGAAGAAATGTTGCACTTACACGTATATATCCAGGGACAGCCTTTAGAGGTTTAGCCAATGGCTCTGGGACTCTCACTGGAAAGCAAAGATGATGAAGGAGTAGTGATGAGCAATACTCATTGAAGTCAAGGGATGTAAAAATAAATCTTGATGCTTGACAAGTTTTTACACGCGCAATAATTTTTTTTCACGCCAAATGAATTAAAGTCAGTGGCCATTTTTTCTTCTCGAGACTTTTTTGTTTCAGCAACTTTTTTGTCCAAATGCATTAAAGTAAATGGACGTTTTTTGGTCTCTGTGACAATTTTGTCTCGGTGACTCTTTTTTAACAGCAACATTTTCTGCGATGGATTTTTGCAGATGGTGAAAATGCAGATATTCACAGCAAATCGATGCCTAGCGAAAAAATTCACTCCAATATGCAGGAGCAATACTGTACTTCCTAAGGGCAGATGTATACAAAAATGTCCTTCTATTTTAACACTGCCTCCTATATAATTGACCACTTGCCTCCTACATGATATTTCCTATTGCATTATAATTCAGGGAAAATGGTGGTGATTTCCATATCAGAAATCAAAACACACATTTTGTATGGGAAATAAAGTTACATTTTTACAATTAGATAAGAATATATTGACCTAATATCATTAGTTTATAATGTAACACTAACAGTGATGAGCAAAACTGTCCCAATTTGCTTTATCAAAAAATTTAGGAAACCTTAAATTTACAAATTAAAATGCATTGCGTTAGTTTGCATGTGTTCTGCCTGTATTCTCCTCACACCAAATACATGGGAGGCATTGGGCTTATTTTTTCTCAGACCAATGCATTAGAGTCAATGAGCTTTTTTCTCTTTCCAAACGCATTGGAATTAATGAATGTTTTTTTCTCACACCAAATACACTGGAGGCAATGGGTGTTTCTTTTTTTGAGAAGCAAAACAAAATTCTAGAGCAGGTCCGCAGAAATGTTCACCACTTGCAAAAACTGCAAATTGTACTGTTTGTATCAGGTGAAAACATTTTCTAATCCCTAATTATAACTGGTCAAAAGTAGTGATGAGCAAATTTTCTTGCTAGGTTTCATAGAAGAAAAAATGCCTGTAAACTCCAATGCAGAACCGGGCCAAGGGGTAGGCAGAGTAGGCACGTCCCCTCACTTTCCATCTTTTTGTGCTTCTGCGCATGCACCCACATCGATTGGCTCTTCTGTGCATGCGCGATGGCATCACCTCCTGCACATGCTTGACAAAGGGGCTTGACCCCGAAACGTTGCACTGCACCACCGCATTAAACGTGCAAGGTGATTCCTTGCTTGCAGCAGATCTGTGTGCTGTGGATTTTTTCTATCACCTCCTGCACACTCATTTCGCACATGTGCGCACTCAGCCAGCATCGTGGCCAGAGATGTGGCCCAGCTCTGCTCCAATATATTGTTCATTGCAAATTTTGCTGCAAAAAAAAAAAGGTGACACAGAATGGTAAACTTCACCATGATAAAATGCCCCTTTACTTCTATCTATGCATATCAAAATTTCTTGCTAGGTTTCACAGAGGAAAAAATGCCTGTAAACTCTAATGTATTGTGCATTGAAAATTTTGCTGCTGCAAAAAAAAAGTTGTCACAGAATGGTAAAAGTCACTGTGATAAAATGCCCATTTACTAACAAAGTTTCGAAATGAGCGCAAGCGAAAGTCCGGTATGAAATGATCATGCTAATGAATTAACGCTAGTGAAACTTCACCAGCATTTGGCTATAGAGACAAAACTTCACATTTTAATGAATTAGGGTAGTGGTAATGAATCTGCGCCTGATGAAGTGGTTCGATATGTGAAATTAGTGAATTTGTCCCTATGTGTTCAGCAGAAGCAGAGTTAATATGTCAGAGTATTCCTTTCCTAATTACTGTGTATTTGCTTGTTCCTGGCTCAATTTGGCCTCTCCGGTTGTTGATAACATCACTCTTTGCTTAATAATCCCTTTCCACATTGTGTTAAAGCTTTTTCTCTGTGCTTCCATTGTCATGTAGTGATGGCAGGTCTTTATATGGTGTGTCAGGCAAAAGAATGATTGGCTTAAACATTATTGAAATCTCCAGGTGGGAGTTGGGAACACAGAATACCAATCTGATATGCAGACTTAATGCTCCATTGTTTTCATGTGTTTAATGTAAAGATCCAAGTTTTCTAACAATGCTGGAAAAGGCATGACCATTGCTTTCTCATAGTGAAGGAACAGAGCCTTGCTGCTTGCCAACTGTTTGTGATAATTGGATATGTGCTATGAGGATATGCTGAACTTACCGTTAAATAATAGGGAACATTACTCAGTGAATGAATAGCTGAACTGAAATGATCTACTGTAGAAGACACAAGGCATTTCTACAAACACGGACAGAGACATGCCATTTCCTCCCCCCACACAAAATGAATTACCTTTTAATGTTACATGTTAATACTGTATTGTATGTTGGAAAATGTACCCCCACCCATGAAAATTGTAAGGATTTTTAAAGTTCCAAAAGTTTCCAAACAAAAGGGGTGATTTATTTAAAGGAAAACTATAGCCCTGACAATGTTGGGCTCTTTAAAAATGTATTGAAGAAAACAACTAAGCTTATGACTACGTGCACACAATGCACAAAACGAGTAAGGCTCTTTTTGAGATGAGTTTTTTGTCTAAATAAATACCTTTTAACTGCACCAGTGTGGTCTGGTGTGTGCCGGCCTATCTCTACATACTTATCAGCAGGTATTGCTGTTTTCATATAACTCACAGAAAGCAAACCTTAGAGCAGTAATCAAGGCAGCAAAGCTCAATTTCCATATAAGTCCTAACTAGATCATTAACTTGATCCAATAAAACCTGATCTGACGTGTTTTGTTCATGTGATCATAAGTCTAATCACTGGTTCAGTTCTTTGACCTATAGTTTTTTACTTTGGGCCTCCATATACTCATCAGGGACTCATGGGGAACTATAATATAAAAATAACATTTATTTATTCTTCCTTAAGTAGTCATTATGTTGCAAAATTGTGCAATTATTTAAGACCTGCTTGAAGGTGGGACATTTTTGGCACAATAATAACTTTTTATCACATACAATTCTCACTGTTGAAAATGTTACCTCTTTTATTTTTTCCACCATGGGATGGGTTAGCAAATACTTTCATGGCTTAGCATATGCTGTACGGGTATGGGATCCATTATCTGGAAACCAGTTATCCAGAAAGCTCCCAATTACAGAATGACCATCTCAGTTTTAATTTGTTTTAAAACAATTTCCTTTTCTCTATAATTATTAAACAGTACATTGTACTTGATCCAACCTAAGATATAATTAATCCTTATTGAAAGCAAAACCAGCCTATTGGGTTTATTTAATATTTAATATTTATTAAAATTTTACATGATTTTCTAGTAGATTTAAAGTATGAAGATACAAATTACGGAAATATCCATTATCCAGAAGACTCCAGGCCCTGTGCATTCTGGATAACAGGTCCCATACCTGTATTATATTTGCCTAGAGACAAATAAAAATTATTCACACTGCCCATATTTTATCAGTGTTTATTTTATTAAATTCCATCACAGAATGGAGGGTCTGGCTATGGAATTCCATAGAACACACAAGGCTGAGCAGAAGTATACAATATACACATAATACACAGGCAATGCAAAGCCATTATTGATGAACAGCTGGCCCATTTTTTTGTGGAAAATGTGCAAATCCCCAGAAAAATGTGCAAAGTGTTGACGTTTCCATGAAATTACTCCAAATGCATTGGTGTCTATGGGTTCATCTCCATATTTTTCTGGTTCATAAAATGCTGGGGAATAGATAAAGAATTCTAATAATGTGTTTCAGGTAAAAAAAAAACTGCCTTTGCCATTAGCATTATTTCTCGTGTTTTGTCTTGTGAAACAAAATGCATTGCAAAATTCTAGTGGAGATTCTTAAAATGTTTGTGCCACATTTCAAACACAGCAAATGTTATAATTTAGCTTAGCCTTATAAGGATATACATTTATTTTTCTCTTCTCGGCACAGATAAATAACATTTTGAGAATGCTTGTGAGAAAACCATTGTGTCCTGCCACATTACAGTTGTAACACAGAAACTAGGGTTTGTTTACAAAGCTATTGCAAGGTGCAAATTGCAACATTTGGATGTACTGTAAGCAGTTTGGCTTTTTAACCACAGTGTAGAGTATTTTTTGCAAGAAATCATGTGTCATTGAACCACTTGCTAAGTAACCAGCATGTTCTGCAGACTTGTGTATTATTCCCCAAAGCTAGCTGTGGTGCACAAATGTTTTGTACTGCATTTGTGTACCAGGGATTCCACTTTTAGCATCATGGTATTCATCCAGTTTGTTGCAAGTAACTTAAGTTTGGTAATACAGTGCAAATTGTGGGCCTGGCTGCCCTGTGGGCTTGGAATAGTATCAAGGGGGGTTCAGCCTGAAAGCCAGTTAGGGTGAAATTTGGGATGTGTTTTCTGTTCTATATAGTCTTTAAATTATGTCTGAATGACTGAAATGGAGGAAATTTTACTTCCGCAATTTCTTTTTCCTTCAATCCATACAGTAGCACATATGGGGCCCCCTTCCTGCCTGGTAGGACAAGTGATGCAATCAAACATTATAATAACCTTCCACTCTGATACCTAGTATAAAAAAGTACACCGAAAGCACATAAACTCAACTATATTAGGGTGGGGGAAAACTATGCTGCTGTACGGACGGTAAGTAAAATTTCCTCTTTTCTTCACGTCCTAAACAAATATAGGTTATAGCAAGTAATGGGGGGGGGAATCTCATGTCTTCTGATAAACTGACGGAAGAACTGTTCTTCCAAAGGCGGCTTCCTTTAATTGTCAATGTCCAAATTATAATGTTTGGAGAAGGTATGAAGAATTAACCATGTAGCGGAACCTTGCAGATTTGATTTGGCGAACAAAGCAGACACTCTGCCAAGGAGGTTGAAACTGTTAACCCCTTCTATCCAGAAAAAGCAGCAACAATGTTTTCTGGTGTTCTAAACTTTCTGTCTGAGAAAGATATCTCTTGTTTACACAACAAACATCCAAACAATATCTTAATTCCTGCTCTGTAGATGGATCTGGGCAAAAGGAACAAAGTCTAATTTCTTGGGTTATGTTGATCTTTGAAACAAGTTTTAGAGTGAAATCTGGAAGGGGTCTACGGACCCCCTGGTCTGGAACTGGTACTGGGATTGGTTCTGAGACATCAGATCCCTGACTTGGGAAAAACCCAATAATCCACATGGCAGATTATACTTACTTCTGATGAAAATTTCAGATAAAATCAGCAGATTGCTTTCTGCTCAATTCAAGATTATTTGAGCTTCCTTCAAGAGAATGTGGGATTTGGTCCCACCATGCCAATTCAAGTAAGAAACCCCAGCCGAGTTGTCGAATTAAATCTTTACAACCTGACCCTTGATTAGATAAAAAAAAAGCCATGAAGGCATTGAATACCTCCCTCATCTCCCTGAAAATTGAGGAAAAAGATGCCCCCATGGCATCCCAAGTAGTGCCCTGAGCAGTAAGTTTCTTTAAAACACCTCCCATCCTTTGTCAAAAACACTGATTGTTTTAGGAGTCATGTTGGTTGCAATATTGACTTCTCTCTGATATATCTGATCAGTTGAAGCCACCAGTCTAGGGACTTTATGGCTTTCTGGGAGATTATCCTGGTGGAGACCAGAGAGTCATCTGATCTGTCTAAGTAGTTCCTGCTAGAGAAGGCACATATACAATCTTGCTCATGGAAGAGCCTCTATGGAAGAGGTTATTAATCATCTGTCTCAATGAGCCATGACACTAAATTCTGAGGCAACTGACATGGCCTACCATCTTGCAGACTCTTTTGGTAGTTAACGTGACTATAATTTTCTCTGTGTTGATACACATCCCCAGAAACTGCTTTCCTCACTCAGTAATACTTGATGAGAAGACTGAAGATCAGGGTTAAAAAGAATTTTGCTCCTCAGGGTTCTGAAAATATTTCCTCTACGTGTGGCAAGAGATGATTATCCGTAACAACTGCTTTATTAGGTTCATGGAGATCAACACACAATGGAATACCTCCAGTTTTCTTCATTGTTACAACAATTGTTGAAACCCATTCGGAGGATTCTAATTTTTCAGTCACATCTTGCTCTATCAGTTTCTTTAGTTCCTGTGAGACAGGCTCCCTTATAAAGTAGGGCAATTGCCTCAATTTCTGACATACTGGCTTTACATCTAGCCTCAGCTTAACTTTGTGTACAAAGTTCTTTGCACAACCAAATGAAGTGTTGCTTTGTGATGAAATGACACTGGCTGTGTGGCAGGCACTGGTGCTGTAGCAGTAAGATCTACTAATTGCAGTAATGCAGCAAAGAGATCCCTTCCAAGTATAGCAGTACCCTTATTCACAATGTAAAAATCACATTTTGCAGTATTTGATTCAATTTTTACAGTCACTGGCAAGCAACCAAGCACAGGGATTTGAACCTTTAAGTAACCTACTAGTCTCAGGGCAAGTGCAACAGATGAATCTTTCAAGAAAATATCCTTTGGTAGTATAGAAACATCTGGACCTGTACCTAGGGTTGCCACCTGGTTGGTATTTTACCGGCCTGGCTGGTAAAAATGATGATTGACCCCAATTTTTTTCCTGAAAAGGTGGCAACCCTACCTGCATCAAGCATCAGGTTAATAGATTGTCCCTTTTCAGCAGAAGCAGTATTGACATTGACATCTTTATCCACATTTATAACCGTATTATTTGAAGCAGTGACTTCATGAACATCTTTAGCCGAACTGCGACAGATTTTATGCTCCACTTTTTTGCCCTGTTTTGTTATTCTGGATCTTGCTAATTTCCTTGCTCCAATCCTGACCTTGCCTTGACTTTTCCTGGCACTTCTCCTATCTTTCCTTCTCCTCTGCCTAGCCTGGTCCTTATCTTTCCTCTTTCCTTTTGCTATCCAGTCATCTTGCTATCCAATTCTCCTACTCCCGATCAATGCCCCTACTGTCCTGTCCTATCCTACCCAGTCTGCTCCTGTTCTGATTCATCAGCCTCAAGGTACGGTCCAGTTCTGATTCTATGTTCTCATCACCCTGTTCCTGCCTATTCCATGGGCATAGCCAGTTCTTGCCTAAAAGACATCATCTTCTTCCTCTGCCTCCACAGCACTCCCTACCTCACCCTTGACAAGCCCTAGGCTGGCTCTCGTCATCGCTCCAATCCCCCTCCTCATTTCTTTTACCGCTATGTCCCCTTCCCCTTCCACATCCCCCTTTATGTGCACATCTTGAACAGTTGGATCCAACAAAGCACTAGAGAGGGACATAGTGTCCCCAGTGTTCAGAACTAATCCAAATGCAACTGGGCTGCATGCTTCCACTAAAATTCTACTGTCTGTGGCCTGTGCTTTTGTGGTCTTGCCACTAAATGTTGAAGTTTCAAGTAGGAGTTGAAGTGAAATAGGTTAATTCCTGCATTCGTTTTAGAGTTTTTGCACTTAAAGGATAAGTAAACCTTAAAAATAAGTGAATGTAAAATTGATTAGGGTGCTATTCTAAGCACTTTTCCAATGTACATTCATTATTTATTTATTTTTAATTCCAAGACAATAAAGGATACATGTAATGTTAATATAAATTAATTTTGTTACCACAGTGCCACTTGCTGGTCAGTTTCTGACCATAGTACAAGTTAATCCATGTTCTAGTACGATTGCCATTTTGGAGTCAGAAAATAATTTTTCCCCTCTGAAGAAAATTGGAGCGGCTTCAAATGTTTTTTTTTTTTTTTGCCTTCCTCTGGATCAACTAGCAGTTAGGCAGGTTAAATATAGACTTAAACGGTTGAACTTGAAGGATGAGTGTCATTTTTCAACCTAACTGTCTATGCTACTATGTTGTATTTCCTTCAGTGTGATTCCTATTCATCAAAGCCATTGTTTACAGAATTTGCTTCTTAGATATAAAATTAGATATAAAATTTTACAAATAATTGTAATTAGATTAGATTTTCATATCAAACAGGCCCAAATGAAAAGCAACATTCTGATCATCTCAAAGTAATATAATGTGGTTTGGAAGAGGAAACGGTTCTTTCATTTTGTATTTTGCAAATCAACACAGTTTATACTGTGAAAAATTGAAAAATTGCTAAATTATTGAATAAGCCTTTTAGCTCGGCATCGTCGCCGAGCAATTTTTTCATTTGCATCTTGTAACTTGCTGATTCATAGCTTCTAAGCTGCCAAAAATAGAGTGCTCCAGGCTTAATTAAACAAGGTAATCCACAATTACTGTCCGTCACTTCTGGTACTTTTGCAGCCTCTGCTTGTTGCCAGAATCTTTACTAGGGGGAACATGTGATGCTGAAATGTTACACTCTCACTTGCTTAATCACAGGATCAAGCGGAAATCCTGTGGGCTTTTTACTCTATCCCTGTTATCATGTTATTAGATGTTACATTAACTTCACCAGTTGGCTCTTCAAAAAATTTATGAGAGTAACAATCCTTCTTCTGTTCATCCTAAAATAATGTTACAGTGACATTTTCGTGAGGTAGAACCCAGGTTCTAAAAATTAAATTGTATTTTCAATAACAAGCAGACATTGTGTACATTAGAACCGGATAATAAAAGATACTTTCAAACAGCAACAATGTAAAGGTAAAGGTTTTCATGTGAAAATGAAATTTCTCCTACATTAAAAAATCACTGGTTGCACCCAATGAGTCACCTATATTGCTTAAATGGTTACTCCTGGGGATAATATTATGGGCACTGGTGTTGTGGAATGGGGCAGGGATTATATAATTATAGTTTGCACAGGTGCAGCAACCCATAGCAACCAATCATCAAGAAGCATTTACTAGTCACCTGTTTAAAAGCAAACATCTTATTGGCTGCAAAGGGCTACTGCTACTGGGCAGACTAGTGGGGGATGAAATAAAAGCCACAAAGATCAAAACAAAGTCCATCAAGTTTGACCCCTCCAAATTAAAACCGAGCATACACACACAACCCTCCACTCTTTCACACAAACCGTATATGCCCATAGCTATACTAACTGTAGAGTTTAGTATCAAAATAGCTTTTCATATTATGTCTGTCCAAAAAATCATCCAAGCCCCTTTTAAAAGCATCAACAGAATAAGCCATCACAACATCACCCGGCAGTGCATTCCCCAACCTTACTGTCTTCACTGTGAAGAAACACCTATGCTGCTTCAAATGAAAGTCCTTTTTTTCTAGTCTGTAGGGGTGGCCTCTGGTGCGGTCATTCTCTTTATGGGTAAAAAGGTCTCTTGATATTTGTCTATAATGTCCTCTAATGTACGTATTTGTAAAGTGTAATCATGCCCCCTTTTT
>CM044432.1:17682101-17695477 GCA_024363595.1 Xenopus borealis | reverse complement strand
GTAAAATGCGCCCATCACTACTCTCAAACACTCTAATTTGTGAGTTTACAAGATAATTTGTGATCTTACAAAGCTCGAAAAAGCTTGAAAAACTCAAAAATCTTGAATTAAAAAAACTTGCAAGCTTTTAGATGCCAAAGTTCTACATTCAGGTTTTTCATGAATTCCAGCATCTAAATCACACTTAAAGGTAAGGAGTAATATTCCTAGAACTGTTGGAGCTTGATAAAATTATTTTTCGACATCCTAATGTGTGTTTATGTGTACATCTAGCAGGGTAAAGAATACAATTGCAAGCGGAGCACCGGAGCGAATAAAAAATAAAGTTTTAATATATCCGATTAAAAAGATACATCAGCATCTCCATACAAAAATGTATACATCAGGAACCAAACTTTACGCGTTTCGTGGCTCACGCCACTTCCTCAGAGGAACGCGTAAAGTTTGGTTCCTGATGTATACATTTTTGTATGGAGATGCTGATGTATCTTTTTAATAGGATACATTAAAACTTTATTTTTTATTCGCTCCGGTGCTCTGCTTGCAATTGTATTCATATTTGGTTCTCAACCCGCTGGAGGGACGGGTCAGCGTGCAGCAAGGAGACGAGTGAAATCAAGTGAGTTTAAAAGCTCCCCGCACAGACTATTAAATCTAGCAGGGTAATAATGATGTAAGTGGGACAGAGACCAATAAGAATAATGAAAGGAATTTTTCAGAATAAAAATAAAAAGTGTTTAGAGATAGGCTGTGCAAAATAATTTTTTTTTAGCCCAAATGTAAACTAAAGCTGGAGTGACTGGATGTATATCATAATAGCCAGAACATTCCTCCCTGCTTTGCAGCTCTCTTAGTTTGTACTGTTTTTTCTACTGAACTGTTTCTTTAAACCTCCTCTGGAAATACCATCTGTAACATGGCACCTAGACTGCATATACATTGGAAAGGCAAAATCTTCAACAAACTCCATGCAGTGGCCTAGATGAAATTAAACTGAAGCACAAGTTTAGGTCCAAATGTATACAATATAATTAGAAAATGCTGTAAGAAATAACAGGTTTTGTGATGAGTGAATTTTTCTGCCAGGTATGGATGTGTGGTGAAATTCCACATTTTGCCATCTGCAAATTTTTTTCAGAAACTGTGACAAAAATTATCCAGGACAAAAGTGTTTCAGTGACAAAAAAGATGCCACAAGAAAAATGCCCACTGACTTTAATGTATTTAGACAAAAAAGTAACCACAAGAAAAATTGGCTGTGAGAATAAAAAGTAACACAGAAAATTACGGAGAGTGAAAAAATTTGTCTGTTATTGACCTTGATGCCTTTACCAATTTTTTCACCATTGGACAAAATTTTCAGCAAAGTGAAATGGAACAGATTTGCTCATCACAGGTTGCATGAATCTATATTGGTAGCAAAACAATTCAATTTTTTTATGCTGGCCGGGAGGACCATTTATCAATATTAGCATTTTAGTGGTTTTGGAGGTTTTTGCAATGTTGAATAAACCCATTTTCTTTAAAACCACAAATGTAATGTAATTTAATAAAATATCTGAATATACAAAGTACAAAAAAGTTAAATGACTCCCTAAAAAATACTAAAACCATTTAAACTTCTAAAAATGTTATTTGAGTAATTGCTAGAGAAAATAGTCTAAAACTTCCACAAAAAGACCTAAAAATTTGTAGGATTAGGACAGTTCCCTTTGACTTATACATGTATGGGACCTTGATTCATTTTGGTTGAAAAGTTTTGTATTGGAGTTTTTTGTGAGTTTTACACTTTATAAATCCAACATTTTTGGCATTTTAGAAAAATAAAAAGATATAAATTTTTAGAGGAACAAGTTTAGTTTGTGAAAAATTAGAAATGTCTGTAAATATGCCACTTATATAGCCATTGAGCATTCTGGATAGTAGGTCCCATACCTTTGCTGACTTATAGTTTTATAAGACTATGTATTTACTTTTACACCAGCCTCACAGCTAAAATTATGCAATTTCCAATACCAATTATCACACTAAGGGGCAAATTTACTATTATTCACCCAAAAATCCCTCAATTTTGTTCGAAATTCGATAAACATTCCATTATCAAATGCTTATCGAATAGTTTTAGGCTAATTTTTCCTCGATATTCGATTTCTCGATGAAATCATACGATCGAACACCGATCGTTACTTTTTCCTTCGAGCGCTCTAAAAATTCGTATGAATATCCAATCATTCGAATTTTTGGTGTTCGATGATTGAAGTGGCCAAATTTGCATATTCAAGCCTCCGAAAAAATCATACGTTCGGAATTAGATCGAACTTCAATCGAACTTCGTTCCATTCACGTGAATTTTGTAAATTTGCCCCTAAGTGGTTTACTATGGTTTGAATTACGAGGTGGAAAATATGGCAACATTTTTTGGGGGGTTCATTTTTGATTGAATATGGCCGTTTTTGATCAAAAAACGGCTGTATTCGATCAAACGATTCTATGGTCAAGTTCTGTGTGGCTATAGGCTAAAATGGCTATTTGTCAGCTTTAAGCTTCTTTCTAGCTTTCAAATGGGAGGAGGGTCACTGACCCCATCTAACAAAACATAGGTTCCATAAGGCTACAAATTTATTCATATTCCTGTCTCTTATTTAAATCAATGCATGGTTGCTCAAAAACCACAAATAATAATAAATTAAAACCGATTGCAAATTGTCTCAACATAGTCTTTTCATCTTACTAAAGGTTTACTTAAAGTTGAACAATCCTTTTATATTATGGTACATACAGTATATTCTCTATAGAATTATACTGGAATGATTCTCATTTTATTTAAGCAACAAAAACATGCCTTGTCTAGAGAAAAAACATAAAATAATAAAAGAAAGATCATTTTTGGATTACTATATTATCTTTCTGTTCCTAAATAGTGATGGGCAAATCTGACCTGCTATGTTATACCAAATATCCATGAGACGGTGAAAAACTTGCCAAATGCATTGAAGTTTATTGCTGGCAGTTTTAATTTGGACATGCTACAAATGTCTTCACCCATTGGAGTCTATGGAAGTCTTTTTCACTGCGAAACCTGGCAAAAAATTCCCTTATCGCTATTGTTAAATAATTTACTTTGCTGAAAGGCAATTCAAAATGCAGAATGGCCACCTTGATACAGCAGGCCAAATTTGTCCAAGATTCATAATGATCAAGCAGAGGTTGGATTTCAATATTCTACCGCCAGTCAGATATACAAAGCTAGATGCTGACCATGGGTGAGTGCTGAGTGCCATGGGTTATTGTACTGGGGCAAATACGCCTGAGTTAGTATTATGCATAAATGTGAGTTTTAAATTTAGTTTATTCAAATAATAGTTTATTCAGTTGCATTACAATTAAAATGTGCTAAATCATTTTTAATCATAATAATTATTAATGAAGTGTGAAATGTATTTTCCAGTCTTCAGTGACTTCATTTCTCATCAAACAGAAAATGCTACGTGCCACAGTGCCTCTGCTATTGGAAGTAGACATTCGCCACACAAGCTATAGGAAGAACAGGATACACAACCTGAAACATTCTTTAATAGAGTTTAACAGTACAGGCAATGACTAGAAACCACTAATTTGGTGCTAAAGGTACATACAGTAAGTCATATGCTTAAAGCATCATAACCCAAAGTCTTACAATGTAGGAGTAATAATAAAGAATTCCAGTGAGTATGCCAGCTTGGATCAAATTAGCACTCAGCTATCAGGAAATGAATAAACATAGTAGGGGGTCATTTATAAACACTGGGTATGTTTACACCTGGGCATTTACCCATGGCAACCAAATAGATGTTTACTTTCAGTGTACAACCTACAGCTGGCTGAAAAAAAGGTTGCTATGGGTTACTTCCCAGGTGCAAATTTGCCCAGTGTTTAAGTAGTGAATTGATGTTCCTTCTACATGCTGCTAAAAAAATGCTGTTAAATTGTGGCAGTAAGGTGGAAAACCATCTGGCACAATTGCGGGACACAACAATGCTTTTAACCATCAATGCAGCACAAACCCAACATAATTGTGGCCATGGGGTGGTGATGTGCCTCATAAAAACAGGTTAAAAACAGGGCCCGGTTTCAACCCAAAGCTCCCCTGCCCTACACACTCACACCATGGACTGCTAGACAGCGGATCATTCTCTGGAGTAATGTCTAAAACTTCATGATCTGGCAAACTTATACTGTATATGAGTCCAGCTTTGGCAGGTGCCATAAAAACTCTACCTACCTGAATGCATAATCCCAAAGCATTGGTCTCACATAGGGTCGCCACCTGTCCAGTTTTGACCCAGAAAGCAGTGTATTTTGAAGGGCTGTCCAGGTCAAGACCTCCTGCCTGTTTCCAAAATTAAGATCAGCCAACCATCCCATGGCATCATCAGCCCTTCCCTGAAATATCATTAATCTTGCACATCATCAGTCCGCCCCATTAGATCATGGCTCCACCCCCCACCCAGGTTTATGCTCCTTTGATGTAGCTTTCATAAGGGAAACCCCATTTTTAAAGTCATAAGATAACCATTAAATGGATGAGGGATGACCATTAAAGGAGAAAGTGCTACAAGCCCATGGAAGCCTGATTGCCTGGCTTGCTTCTGTGGTGGGGCCAAGAGGAGGAAGGAAGGAAGGTTGTGGCTTGAGCTGAAGGCCAGAGAGACAGTTTGGGATGAAGCTGGGACAAGGGGCCCAGGGGAGTGTACAGACCTCTGAGGCAGCAGCCCCAGGTAGCACCAGCCCTCCCCAGTCCAGTGCTGCTCATTATTTACATCAACTCCCCCATGTCAATATCCCACATACACCCTTTTTGTGTTGCATAAATTTTCTAGCAGATTTTATTCATAACAATGTATATGAAAAATCACTGACACATTTTTGGCAGGAGAAAATTTGCCACACTTGTCTCTTAAAAGCATATGTAAATATGAGCTGTATTGTTAAAATGTGCTTGTCGATTTAAGGCAAACTTTGGTAAAGAAAAGTAAAAGAAAATCCACACTTATAAAATGTTCCCCTATATTAAACCAGTTGAGAGCGCCAGGAGTAAAACTGGAAGTTACAACACTTTAGACAATTTGACAATTTGTTCAAGTTACAGTTTCTTGTCCTTTTTAGTTTGGTTGAAGATGTCCTTTAGCAAAATTAAGATGCAAAGAGATAAACAGAGATATACTTTATTGTCTACTACAGAGAACCAATGAGTTATGTGTGAACAAGTGATGAGATTATCTATCCAATTTTGTAGAAAAAATTCACAAAAAAAAAATATGGGAAAAACATTTTTCAGTAGTTAGATATTCGCCAATGGCAGCATGTGGAATTTTACAGAAAATTCTCATTTACAGCGGTGTAACTATAGAGAAGTCCCTAATTCATATATATTTTGAATAAACACTGTTAAAACAAGTCAACCTCTAGACATTTTTGGAGCCTAGAAAATTATTTGCCACTGCATACCTGCTTATTAATAATAATCAGCTCTTGTGGTTGCAAGAAAATACACAGTACTTTTGTAATTTGTTGTATAGGCAACATTACAGTAAACTTTGTGGCTGATTTTTGAACATTCATAGAACATTCGCTTCTCTGAATCATGGTTTTTAGCACAAATGAACACATTTTTCATTTAATTACTTGATCCATGATTATTTTATCTTTTGTGCCAAAACCATAAAATCTACAAATACAAAAGTAGATAAGTAAAAGCTGTCAAGTCAATGGAAGTTCCCTTTCTTTTCTTACAAAGATCAGCCTTTCAGTCGTGGGTTTAGAGGTTTTCAGACATAAAAATGTTCATTGTCATACAAATGTTTGTCAATATTTCACAATAGTCAATAGTTCATAGTCTTTTGAATTTTCCCATGGCTATGTTCATACTTTTTGTATTTGGATCTTTTAATAACTTTCATGGCATTTGTGGTGTAGGGACCTATAAGTTTTATATGTGCCTATGGCTTTAAATCCCTACCTTCCTAAGTTTTCCTTAGTTACTAGGCAGAAGCCATGTATCTAATTTAAACGACAAGGAAAGGCAAAAAAATAAAATCCCATTTTTACTTTCTTTAATGAAAAAGAAACCTATCTCCAATATACTTTAATTTAAAAATGAGACCTGACTGTATACAGTGAAATTCTCCCTTCATTTACTGCTGTGGATAGGAATTGTCAGATGGTCCCTTAATGCTGGGCAGGGAAACAATCATACTTATGAACAGCAGGGGGAGCCCCAACCTTACTTCCCAGCCATGCAGAACAAAAGCAGCGTTGTTTGTTTCTCTGTTTTGATAATTTAGGATGATCCCTATCGAGCATGTGCACAGTCTTGGTCTTGAAAAGATATTTAAGAAAGTTACAAGATGACAGCCCCCTGTGGCCAACTTTGAAAGCATAAATAATTAGTTTGATTAGACTTTGTGCTGCAGTAAGTTCATGTTTATTTTTAGTATACAAAATACAGCATTTCTAGCCTTATTCTATTTTAGACTTTCCTTGTCCTTTAAGTAATTACATATCCTTATCATTGGCCAAGAGGTGTAATGACCACTTCCTTCCAAACTATTTAGTGTTGGAAAGGAGTGGCCTCTTCCTCTTTGGCTGCTGGTGTCCTTGCCTACTGATTGTTCCCATTGAGCCTGGGTACACCAAAGCACAGTAAAGCCATTTCCGTAAAGGGACCTGAACCTTTAGTGTCCAAGTCTGGGACCAGGGAATGAGGTATAGTTAGAACAGGTTATCTCTGTAGTAGTCTCTCTAGAGAGAGAGATGGAGAGCTTATATAGAAAGAGCATCTTTGTGCTCCAACAAGGATCTGTAGCAGGGAGTAGCTTCCCAAGGCTTCCTGATTGCCTTTAGTGAAGAGACCACAGTGGATAGGGTGTCAGGATAGACTCCTTCTCCCTGACCACTCTGCTGGGTGGGATCTGGACCACTTAAAGGTACAGTACAGATGCAGTCACTTGGATGTGTAAGTTAAATGCGTCGTGACTCAGGGCTAATGAAGAAACTATGTTATCTAAAGTTATCTTAACTCATTTAATGCATTAACCTTTTCATTAGCATACCAAAGCTCCATTGTTTTCAATGGTGAACTCTTTAATTGGATGGGATGCTGTGACACAATATTCTGTGCTAAGTGGGATAAATGAGATAGATGAGTTAAATCACGACGCATTTAACTTACAAATCCAAGTGACTGCATCTGTATATCTGCCGGGGATTCCTATTGCTATTTGACTACAATGCCTAATGGAGTCATATTCCTCAGCTGTGTTATCCACCTGTTTTAACCCTTGATGTTACATCTACATGTACCTCCTATCATCTGTCAGTAAAACTGGGGTTATTTGTCTTGTACAAATAAATTGTTATCTATGGTTCATCATAAGAATCTCCTGGCATCCATCTTTTTCCTATTTTATTAGCAACATACCCTGTGAGTTATAGTGACACAACACCATCTGCTGGAAGTTTCCACTTAGCAAAGACCCTGCTTCTGAGGTGTGAGTCCAATGTAACCCATGCTCCTCTCACTAGCTGGAGTCGCTGGACAGTGGACCTTAAAGGAGAAGGAAAGTCAAAAATTAAATTAAGCTATAACTATTGCCAAGGAAATGTTGTTATCTGTGACATTAATCATTCATTCAGTACTTTTTTCAGTTGTGTTTTTGGTCCAATCAATTTTAAAATTATTATGAACATGTATAGAAACTCCTACCCTGTCTCCTGTCAAGAAAATGCTTTCAATAGGGCATACGCACGCGCAGTAGGTTACAGCAGTGCCCTGCGCATGAGCTGTAGAATCCTTTGTGTGCCGTGCTGACTTCTGATGTTGCGGTCACGTGACTTATGATCTCGTCATTGTTGACCTCTGTGCTCCTGCCCCATTAATTCTGCTCCTAATCAAGAGTGTGCTTCTAGTTGCAAAGCAACGGAGGGAAGCTTTGAAGCTCCTGCGCTGGATTTGATTCACAGTTTGTCAGCGAGCGCAGGAGCTGATAAGGGGATTGCCTGTCTGAGGTCTGTAAATCTTTAAACTTTTTTTTTTTGTAAATCATTTTAAACTAATAAATTTATCAGTAACAATCTTTTCTTACTGTGGTAAGCACAGTTATGCCTCCTTACTCGCATTCAGATGCAGAATGTGTGTGTGACTACGTCATGGGGTCACCAAGGAGCGCCTATTTAAAAATGGCGGCGCCAAACCATTACAATCACCTTAACTTCGGAATGTAACTGCACAGCTGCAGTAGTCATATGACAGTTTGTAATACAACGTTTCAGGAGGGGGGCTGGTGGGGAACACAATGAGGTAGGAATCAAATTTTGACTTTCCTTCTCCTTTAACTGCCTTTGGACTGGATATCCCAAATTAGCATAGCAGTGGCTTTAGAGAAATTTGGGGGAATGCAATAAAAGTTGCAAATAGAAAATAATTTTGCACAGATAACAATAAATTCAAATTTCACAATGTAATATTCTTCTTTAAACTGTTATTGCATTGCAAAGAAGTGATTGAAGTTGTCATAATCTTTTGGAGCAGGCATAACTGAAAGTAAGAATTTTTTTTACATTCACTGTGCACTGGCACTAACTACAGTACTGTATATAATTCTTAAACCTGCTTCCACTCGGAAGAGGTTGCTAAAGAGGTTTCCATGTTCACAAAAGCTACATTACATTTGCGCAAAAGGAAAATTTGTTTGCACAAATGCATCACTATTCTCATAGCGAATATTTTTTCCGTTACTTAGTTTTTATTACATTCCCTCAATAGCGTTTAATAGTGATTTCAAACACCTATAAAACCATTAGGCATGAGCATGGCACCAGTGTTCTGTGGGGCAAATTCACTAAAGCACGAAGCATCTAATGCTAGCACTAATTCGCCAGTGTGACGTCAATTCGTAACTTTGCAAATTCACTAACACCGACTCTGTGAATTTTCGCTAGCGAAGTAGATAGACTAGCGCAGCTTTGCACCCTAATGCCAGGTAAGTTACGCACTGATGAAGGATCGTAATTACGCATATTCACTAAGATGACCATTTTACTGAACGTTACCACTTACGCTAGACGTTACTTCGACCAGGTCTGACCTGGCGAAGTTCAATACAATAGATAGTTTGGAAAAAAAATGGAAATTTTTTCTAAGTCCCAAAAAAATGCTGGCTTGTTTTACCTTTTGTAGGGTGATAGTCTGAAAAAGAGCAAAAATTTTGGGGGGGCTACCCTCCTTCCCCCCTACATTTCCTAACATATGACAACTCAACTATACAGTGGGCACATATTTAGGGCAATAGGACAACTTTATTTTATTTATTAAAGGTTTCCTGGGCTTGTGTAGTGTAATGTAGTGGCTGTAACATATACTTCTATTACACTATGAAATTTGCGCCGTATGCAAATTAGGTATCGCTAGAGTAAATGCGCTTTGACTGGTGAAGTAACACTAGCGTAACTACGCTACCGTTTTTCCTACAATCCTAGGTTCCTGAATGTTATTACAGCTTTTACTCATCATGATTAACAAAAACACACTACAATACACACAAAAGTCTCCTTTTGTGGCAAAAAGAGATTAAAGTTTACTTCTAGATTTCCTCGACAAGCACTTGTAAGCAATTCCTTTTTATACAAATGTGATATTATCATAATCATGCATGAGGCTGACTATTTTGGGTGGATGCTTTAAGAGTAGCTGTGCAATTGTGAATAATTGGGCTTATTAAACATCATGGCCTGAGGAATGCTTGGGGTTATAGCACTCAGGAGACCTGGCATGACTAAGCTTGATTCCCAAAAAAAAATCTCATCTTACGATTTAAAGCTTTAATGATGCATGGTACTTAGGAATATCTTTTTTTTACCCCCATATTGTCGTTTTAATCTCATTGACAGTTGCAACATGTGGCCAAAGATGATTAAGAAATAATGCAGGTAAATATTAAATCCTTAATTGCAAAAATAAGATACAAGCTTACAGTATCATTTAAATATATATAGCATTTTCTAGTAAGAATGCAACTGGCCCATGAATCAAAGCCCTGTAATTTGAGAGTTCAGGCCCTACGTTTGTGCATTATGGAATAGTGATGGGCAAATTTATTCGCCAAGGACAAATTTGTGGTTTCCAGGTTTAGCCGCTGGCGAATAAATTTGCAAAACTACTGTGAGAATTTGCTGTTACAGTTTAATGGTACAGAGTATCAGGCATCATTTTATCTACCTTGCAACTGAATATTGCTACCTACATATGGTGCTTACCCCTGGGGGGCACTGATGCTGAGAGTCCAGGGAAACTCTTATACTGCACTACTTTAAAATAACCAATGGGTTTTCTGGATAAGGGTTTTTTTCATAAATTGGATCTCTATACCATAAAAGCACAAAAAAAAAAATTAAACACTAATGAAACCCAATATTGGGTTTTCCCCCAATAATATCTTAGTTGAGATCAAGTACATGGTTCTGTTTTATTATTACAGAGAAAAAAGGAAATCATTTTTAAAAATGTTAAGTATTTTATTAAAACAGACTCTATGGGAGCTGCACTTCTTGCAGATGACGCAACGCATCGAAAATGACGCGACACGCATTAAAAACGAAAACGTGACGCGACTCATTTCACAAATTTTTCGGCAAATCGAAACTGGGATAGATTCGCCCATCACTAGTCATGTAAACATTAAATAAAACCAATAGGCTGGTTTTGAGTCAAATAAGGTTTAATTATATCTTAGTTTGCATCAAGTCCAATGTACTGTTTTATTATTACAGAGAAAAAGGAAATCATTATGAAAATTTTAATTATTTGATTATGATGAAGTCTATCGGAGATGGCCTTTACATAAGTTGCATCTTTCTGGATACCATTCCTGTATTTTAAAACTTCTTCATCCTCTTATTGGATATATCAGGATTTCACAAGTTCTAAATGGGGGAAGAAATGTTTATGATAGAACTGTGCCAGGGTCCCTCTGCCATCCTTGCTAATACAGTATATACCCACATTACTGGTTTCTTCATCCCATATCTAATGAACAGTATGGAGGCATGCCAAAGTAACACTGATTAATGAATCATATTTTAATATTTTCTTTTTAAATTAGCAAAAATGTACTAATTCAGTAAAAAAAACTGTAAGGCTGTATTGGCTTCCATGTGCTGTGGAAATGTATGAAATCTTTCCCAATTCATAACTCCATAAATCAGTATATAATTTACCATAAAATTATGTATTACAATATGCTGGTGCACAAATATCTAATGAGGTTCAGTACTCTGGCTGATTTGAGGCAGATATGAAATGTGCCAGCAGGATTCATAGTAGTAGGAGCCTTCTAATGGTTAGCTGCTTAAAACAGGTGGTAATTGAAGGGCACCACCTCTACAGAATTCCCAAACTAAAACTTCCAGCAACAGTTGCAATGTCAAAATACTTAAACTAGCTGTATGCAACCTCTTGTAAGCTTTCGGCCCAAAGTCATAGACACTTAGTACACTTAGATGGTGCTATATTGGTGACATATTAACAAGGATCACCAGAGAAGATCTGGGCTCTATTATGGATCATTAGTGAGACAGTTCTGTGGCTTCACATGGAAAGAGATTTTACTAGTGTTCTAGTTCCTTCTTCCTTTTAAATACATGCTTTAAACAACCCCTGTTTTGTGCAACAGTAAAATTCTACCATTCTAAGTGTACAGTTAATTATAAATGTTCAACTTGAAACAAAATTGCCACATTTCGTCAGGGGCTGCTGAGCAGCGAAACGCGTTGGGCGGTGTAGGTGGAAGGTGGTGAGGCTAGTTCCCACTCTTCCCAACTTAGTCAGGTATAATTTATACAGGGAAGGGTGGTATGGGGGGTACATAAGTGCTTGACTGGGTGATAATTAGTGTACCTTCAGGGATTTATTAGCAAAGCGGATATCTGTATACTGACCCCATAGTAGGGGAATTTAGATTCAGGTTGTTTAAAGCATGCTGAGCTTACGGACATGATGTTGCTTTAAATAAAACCGTGTTACGTTATTATTAACATGTATTTCTATAGCGCCAACTTGTTGCGTAGCGCTGATTTGCCTCTACCTCTCCCATCTACTCACTTGGTTTTTAGTATGTGTTATTTTAAGGACATGGTCCTGCACGGCTGTGAGTATAACATGCTGTGTGTGTAATGTCGGTGTAGCCTATACAGTTTTAAATCATTATCTTTATTAAAGGTTAAGTTTTAATACATTGTTGCGATCATAGCCTGAACTGGCCGGCTGGCTACATAGTTACTGGATAGATGCATGTCGATTTCAGTACCTAATGTGGAAATTTTGTTTCAAGTTGAATCTTCAGTATTACCAGATTGCAGGCTAACGGTCGTTTGATTGCATTGCTATCCCCTAAATAGTTCTAATAAATATAAATGTTCTATGTTTTATAAGCTTTGCCCTTCCCTTGGAACTCCTTGTTACCATTGTATAACCCCTCTCTCAGTTCCACTTGTGTAAATCACTTAAGTCTATGAATCTAAGAGATTTACTAACTTCAAATGTAATTTATTTTCAGAAATCTAAATTTTTCTCTAAAAAGTCACGTTTTTTTAATACAATTAAAAGTCTACACATTTCAGGTATTTAAAGTGTAAAAACAACAAGTCAAAGGGATCTGCACTGATCCCATTGGACCTTTTTCATTCATTAATTTTAGAGGTTTTCAAATGTTTTTATTTTACTAGTAATTGTCTGAAAAAATTAAATTTTTAGAGGTTTTAAGGTTTTTCTACTTTTTTAACAAACACACAGAGAACTTTCCCATGAGGTGTATCTGGAGTTCATCTATTATGGACATGTTGTGTCCCATATTTGGAGCAATTCCTGTGATGTCAGATATTCTGGTGTGTGAATAACTCTACTTTGATGATAGTAACTAGACCGACATATCTGCTCATGTGGCAGGTGATGCAAATGAAACTCAAATGGATTGTTATTTAATATTAAAATAGAGAGCCCACTATAAAAAAAAACCTCACAAACAAGTCTCAAGAAACTAAGGAATCGGAGAAGTATAAAGCAGGATTCAAATGTAGCAGCCATCTGTGCCTGCAATCATCTTGAATTAACGTAACACATTGTGCAAGCAGTAAAACAAAAAGCTTTGTCATGAGTCATGATCTCAAATGTTTGTTATTGTGCTCTCTATTAGCAATGATGTTCATTTCCTGACTTTAAATTCTACTGATGCTATTAAAACTATGCAAGAAAGTGGGACCTCTGGTGGCATCTATCAAATGTCCACGTTGTCCAAATGGTTGTGAAATACCTGTTAGTCATAAAGTACTGAGTATTTCTTGAC
>CM044432.1:17661645-17679426 GCA_024363595.1 Xenopus borealis | reverse complement strand
AAAATGGTTAAGAAATCATAAATTCTGCCAGAGTATGTAAACTTATGAGCACAACTGTAAAACATGGGTGCCCAGGACCACTTGTTTAGAAAGATGGTGCAACCACCCATAAGTTATCTTTATTTATTTCTTGTTCCTCCTATATATTTCTAGTGTTGACCCATTATTCCAATATTCCAATAGTACAATCTTTTGAAGTTTTCCCTTTCCTTCTTCTATTTCACAGACATAGGCTAATCCCTTTACCTCCCATTTTAACGTTTTTATTCTATTCCCATCACCTTTTACTGTATTCCTTCTTTTACTGGGATTCTCATAATCCAGGGGTTTCCATTTTCTCACCTTGTGATCTACTCTTGTCACCAGGCATTCATCATGAGATTTATCTTAAGAACTCGTAGCAGGATGGGATAGTGGCAATTCCATGTATAAACCCCCCAAAACTCATAGTAGAATGGCACATTGGTAATTTCCTGTTTAATGCCTCAAATTACCAAGCAATGTGACTAAACAGATCAACCAGTCACTCAGAATAAAACAAGATGCACAGACTGACCATGTAGGAGGGAGGGTATTGAGCAGTCTGCAGGCTGTGGCTGAGACTTTATCAGCAGATTGAATGACGGCTTTCTCACTTCTTCCTTCCTCTTTTCCCACCCACCCAACCACCAGATCATATTCCAGCACAGAGATCTGCAGGAATCTACAGGAGGTGGGTCTTTATGATCTGGTGGCTGGGAGCTATTAGCTGCTGTTAGTTTCTGTCAACCTATCACAGCTTTGTAATTTGACCAGCTGACTTCCTGCAGTAAGAATGGCATGGGAGGGAGGGTGAGCACCTGGAGAGTTGTGTCTGCATGCACATTTAAAGTTACATTTACTGGTCACGGTCCACTGGGAACTGTAAAGGGAATGACTGGTAGACCACAATTGATGTCTTGGGCACCCCTGTCACAATCCCTTCCACTAACCATTTGAAGCATATTTACAAACAAGCTAATGTTTTACTCATCTAATGGCAAAGTTCACATCAATGTACCTGGCATATGTCCATGGTGATATTGCATATTTACATAAAATTGTTCTTATGCCCCTGTGAGTGTGGCATAATTATACTGGTGTAAATTCTCCCTGTAAATAGATTATTCCCATACAATTGTAGTGGGAAAAATTTGCTTGAGAATTTTCTCTATATAGAAATGACATGAGGGATATGAACATGGAGGATATGCTATAGATAATGAGATGCATAAGTGGCTTAGGAAACTAATTATACCTCCTGTATTTCCATTTCTCCTCTGTAGCTTTACAATGCAGTAGTCGCAGTGTATGGTGCCGCCCAAAGAAGTTGATGTGGGAGTTCCAGGATGGATATTGCCTTTAGATATGATGGGTATTGCCTAAAAGCCTCTACTCTACACAATATCCTGGACCCCGTTTCTTGACATGAGACATTCATGTGTGCTTTGAATTTCAAAGACACATACCCTACTTTCTATATGACTTGCACCCCCTGCCACACTTCAGCTGGTGGTATGTGCAGTTTATGAAACACTAATAATACATTAACCAACTAGCTAGCTTGTATTGCACCACCTTGCCCTTCTCTAACCACTGTCCTCTACTCTTTATACCAACAGCTACTGCTCCCCAAAGACTGTATTCAGGAGTTGCCCCCTATTAGCAATAAAATCTCTGTACACAAACTAAAAAAAATATATAATCCATTTTATATTCCCATTGTTACCGTGTTTAGATATAGGTATTTAGATGTATACTGTCAGTGGCGGGTGGCAGGTTTGGTTCTTTAAAGGTTTAATCAGATATTTATATAGCAAGCAAATTTTACATCCATTAACAGCCATTGATCCAATAATAGCAAAAACTCAGCAATGTTCTCTTTTATGCATCTGCTGAGAGATTATGTCTGAGAAACAAAGTAAAACAAATGACATTAGAAATGCTAATGTGCAGCTCAGTTATTTAATCCAGATGTTTTGAAAATAATTTGAAATGTACAAACGTGGGTCCTTATACTTTGCTGTAAGGACTTCAAGTTCCTAAAATTATAACACAGTGCTTACTTAGCACAGAAAAGAGAATTTTAGCAGGATCGATCAGTGGCTTATCAGGTCTGTAGCTTCATAACAGAACATTTAAACTTATAAAAATGATCTGCAGAATTGTTTTTTCTCACAGGGGCTATTCAAATGTAGAATATGGTGCAAGGTGAACATCCTCTTTAAGAAAATTGTGTCAATCCTTTTGGAAAGATTACGGTGGGCATACTCTATGTAGAACTATGTTAACCAACCTGCTTGCCTCCAGCTGTTGAGCATGTTCAGTATGCTAATTCCTAAGGCATGGTACTGATTCAAGAGAAGAAACACTTGATACGAACCTTGCCTCATTTCAATGCGAAATGCCATGCCACGTCTTTCAGCCCTGTATCTCTAAGCAATACACACATTAGACAGGACAATGTCAACTGTGGTGATTTTATATTCACTTTTAATGGTAGGGGGATTTATAGTATTTTCTTACCTTGCAGTAACTTTTGGGGTGCCATAATATTACAAAGTTCCTCTTGTGCCATTATCCTAAGGACAGCGCCTTCCAGACAGGAGCAGGAAGAATACAATGGCAAAGTATAAATTAATAATACTTACCTAATGACCTAAGGCCATGTGAAAACCTAAGGGTTTATTGATTCATTAAATTTTGGGTGTTTTAACAAAACCATTTCTGCAATACACAAATCTCTATAGGTGCCCAGATGGCTTTTTTAAAAACACACAGATTAGGGATTATTTATGAATGCTAATTGCCTTGTTTTTTTTAACATAATTAGGTCCTATTATAAGTAGCGCCTGCAATACTCAGTAACAGCATTAGAATCCCATTTCATCATGGATCCACAGAGCTCTGGAATTACTGCTAAGTCCAGGTTGGCCATAGTTCAATTGCCCCCCCCCCCTCTAATAATTCTGGCCATGATCCATCATTGGAAAATTTAATCCAAAGAATAACAAAACATGTGTACCTGTGATGGGTGGAACAGAATTTCAAAACAAAACTACCTTGTGCTTTATTTGGGTCTCAATGTGAATAGAACCTTGCCTCAATTTTCATTTTTCTAAAATATACATTGTACAGGTATGGAACTTGTTATCCAGAATGATTGGCACCTGGGGTTTTCCAAGTAATGGATTTTCTGTAAATTGGATCTTCATACCTTAAATCTATTAGAAAATAATTTAAACATTAACTAAACCCAATAGGTTGCTTTTTCTTCCAATAAGGATTAATTATATCACAGTTGAGCTCAAGCTACTGTTTTATTATTACAGAGAAAAAGGAAATCATTTTTAAAAATATAGATTATTTGTTTAAAATGGAGTCTATGGGGCATATTTATTAAAGATCAAATTGAAAATTTGATGGAATACAATGTTACTTCATTGGGAACATTTTGAATTTGAACGAAAATGGCCTATTCACCCAAAAAAAAACTTACATTTTGATTGGTATTATTTTACTTGAATTTTGAAGAAATGTGAGTAAAAAATGTTACCATTACTTCAAAATTCTTACTTCATAAAACTGCTCCTATATATATGGATAATGGGTTGCAGATAATGGATCCAGTACCTGTATATATTTTTTGGCTTTGGTTTACCACCTTACCACAGGCAAACATTAAATCCAAAACTCTGCAGAAAGCTCATATTTAAATTAGGGTATGTATTATAAAAACCACCAAAATATTGCTGAAAGCTTTACATAGATTATACATCATTCACATCAGCCCCTGCCTCAGTGGAGGAAACTGGATCATCCAGAGGAAACTCACACCAACATTGGAAGAACATATGCATACTGTAAGGGGCTGGAATCAAACCTAGGACCTCAGTGCTGTCCAAGAAATATTGTGATGATTACTGCTTGATGCAGCTAAAAAACTAGCACATGCCCTTAACAGCATTTAGCAATACTTAAACTGTAATACTCAGTTCAGTTTATTCTGATGTACCTGTTCTTTCAAACAATAGTCCAGGGCTATTACTGTGTTCATGACTGCATGTCAAATATTTAATAGTAAGTGATTCCCTTTTACTTAATTGTATAAATAATATTTTAGTTTAAACTCAAATAATCAAAATGCGAGCAGCCAAAATTCAGACACCCAATATGTTTGCGCTATAGAAATACATGTTAATAATAATTCAAGTTACTTAGGGGCAAAGTGAAAATTCAAATTAAAAAAATTTGAATTTCGAAGTCATTTTTGGCTACTTCGACTATCGAATAGCCCAAAATTCAATTCGAATTAAAAAATTCGAAAATGCGAATTTTTGAATTTCAAAGTAGTCACTTTAAAAAAATTTGAATTCAACACTTCTCCACCTTAAAGCTGCCAAATTGCCATGTTAACATATGGGGGACCTCCTGGAACCTTTAAGAAGAACTTTTTGAAATTTGAAGAATTTTTACAAAATGAACAATGCATTCAAATGATTCAAACAATTTTTATTTGATTAAAAACTGGCCTATTCGAACGAAAAAGGTCCATTTTCAATCAAAAATGCCCTTTAAAAATTTGATTGTCGAATTTTGAATATTTTTTCATTCGAAATTTTACCCTTATTGTGTCACTGGAGCTGTGAAACAATGAGATTCAGTAATGTTTAATAAACTGTGTTAAGCTAAATGTGACAAAGATTTTTTTTCTCTGGCTTTCACAGTCATTTGCTAAAGCTAACAATCACTAGTGATGGACGAATTTATTAGCCAGACGTGAATTTGTGTTGAAATTCCCGTGATTCGCCACCAGCGAATACATTCGCAAAAACGTGACACAACTTGTTTCGCAAATTTTTTGCCAATTCGTGAATTTCGCTGGAAATTCGTAAATTTTTCGGTGAAACGGGATAGATTCGCCCATCACTAACAATCACCTCTAGACTCAAAGGGGATAGAGAACCTTACATAATACAATTACAAATACAATAAAACAACTGATTAGGAGTTCCTTATAGAAATGCATGAAATATTCCTGTTGGTGCAGGAAACAATCCAAGAAAAAACGTCTATTGACTCCAATACATTTGGCTCAAGAAATAATATCCATAGACTCCAATGCATTTGCCAAAATTTAAGCAAAATTTCAACATTTTGCACATTTTCACAAATTGTTGTTTTGGTAAGTTATTTTTTGATAAAGGCTGTGCAATTTTAAACTTTAATTTGGTGGGGGGTTTTTGTGGTATACTAATGATATATATATATATATTTTTTTAAATTTGATGTTACTGGTCCTTTAAGCAAGCATACAATTGAGCATACAGTTGCATGACACATTGGTAATCCTATCACTGTAACTACACAGAATCAACACCTCTGTGAATTTCAGATGTCACCTCTCTGAAGAGTAACAATATGCCGTTGTGATTGGATTTTTGGAAGAGTCTATATGTCGAGAACTCCCCTACACCAGTCAGTTGAACTGAAGAAGCTGCTCGGATGAGCAGTGAAACGTCTTCATTTAAATTTCTCAGCAAGTCCAGTTGCTTTGAGTTACTTGTGTTAAATATACCATGACCTGGATTGAGAATCTTCATAGTGATATAATTGAGAACTCCTGTTATGTTAAAATTTTATTAAATTTCCTCCAAGGTTAAGCATTTGTATGCCATTTTCAGCCAAACATATATTCCAAAATACATTATAGCATCAGAGAAAATACATCATGTTGTGATAAAATACACAAAAGAAAGGTAATTATTTGGTAAAAGATGCCTACAAAATGGTTAAAAGTTGCATTTTCTGAGTAATAATCATGGGCACAGAGATATTCACAGAAATGTAAGCTGACTGAAAGAAAAAGTTAACAATGGAATTTCAATATTCAGACTCAACTGGTCCCAGGCAAGTCATATGCACTTCCTCTCAGAGGAAGACTTTTTTTAAATCCTAAGTGGAATAAGTTGCACTATATAAAATTAATAATATAAATAATGTCAAGCTAGATATGTTCATATAATTTGATATTTAATGTTCTTTATTGAGTTTAATACAAATAGGAATACAATTATAAAACAAGCTCTTTGGTGTAAAATATCAGCATCAAGTGCATGCTTTGCTCAAAAAACCTAGAAGCAACATTACTTCAGTTAGTACCTAGAAGGTTTACATGGATTTATAAATCAGTTACATTGAATCTAATATCTGCTCTGCAAAACAAATCTAAGAAGTTTTTCTGACAGATACTGGAAAGCAGGAGGACATAGCAGGGTAGGTGGAAAGCCACAAAAGAGCATTACAATCCAAGTAAAAAGTCATTGCAACCTCCTTGTACATGGATTTCAAATTGGATCTGTAGCCGTAGCCTTCACAAGCTCCCAAGTGCTGACAAAGGGTCATGGTACAGTTTCAAAATGTCCATCAATTTGTTGCTCTATGGTGCCAAAGAAAGCTGTACCATGCCAGTTTACAAATGCTATGGATAAGGGTTGATTTGAATTTTTTTGATCTTTGATCTTTTTAAAGAAAGTGTGTGCAATATATTTGGCTTGCATTCACATCTTTCTTTATCAGTTGAGAACCTATTTTTCTACTGTATATTCAAAAAGAGAAGAAAGGTCTTAAAAATAAATTTCAAATATAATGATATTAGGAAATGTTTCTTCATGGAATTCATTTTTTTCCACAAGAGTCTCAGTCTTCATCTTCATTCACTTTTTTAAGTTTTGGGGAACTTTTTGATATTGATAAAGACATTGCCGTTTCATTTTTTGTAAATAAGCCTCAAAAATAGACAACATGGTTGATTAACAACTGTATTGCAGATTTGCTTTGTACAAGTCTTAAAGAAAAAGGTGAGGCCCTTTGAGGCACATTTATCAATTTTCATGATATGGGTAATAAAATTGCAACAAAACAAAATTAATAAAATAACATGACAGATTTTTAAATACAGCCTCAAAAGTCATAAATGTCATAACAGTCAACTAGTTTTCCATAAATTGGGACAAGGAAAAGAAAATTATATATTAAAATCAACAAATAAGCTAAAAGTTAACATAGGTATACCCAGTGGGTGGAAAAGAAATAGGAAAATGGATCATAGTTCCCATAAAATGACTAAACGTTCTACTGCCTTCTTTTGATTGCAAAGTTTTTCAGTAATTTTATTTGTTAAAAACATGAAATTTGGGTACATTAATCAGTCTACAACCCCCTAAAATCAGTTTAATGGTTTGATGTATCTCTGTTGACAATTAGTCCACAGATTTCCTGATTTGGCATAAGGGTAACCATAGAAAATAATAAACATAGAAACATAAAAACATTCACATTCATAGTAAACACTTAATAAAAAGCCACTAATCATTTTGGTTGAGGTCCTTGTCCTCCAGTCAAATAACAAAATTAAAAGTTATGTGAGCAGTAGAAGCAAGTTGTTAAAGCAAATACAAGGCAAATAGGCCATTATAGAGGAGAGAATGATAGAATGGCTTTCTTCAACAGATTTTAATGAACCACCAGAGCAGAGAAGTCATCTAGTTGAAGGCTTCCAATGATATAATTATCTTGGTTTTTCCAATACTTTTTCTCCTGTTTATCTACAGTATATACTTATATATGCAACAACATTAATAATCTAGACATATAAACATAATAGAAGCAAAACCCCTTCCTTTTAGCCATGTTTCATGTGGAGGTTTATTTATTAAAGGTTGGATTTTAGAGGTTTTAGAGGTTTTTTTACAAACTCTAAAACCACAATTCTCATGGGATTTATTAAAGCATCTGAATATAAAAAGTGCAAACGAAATTAAGAGCTAGGTGATTGGGTAAAAAAAGCCTATAAAAATTTTAATTCCCAGCTAATACAAAATCAGAAAACCTCTAAAAGTCCAATTAAATTTTATGTAGTACAATAAGATCAGCACAGCTCCCATTAACTTCTATTGCACCTCCACAACTTTTACATGACAAAGTTTGGTATTAAAAGTTTTTGTGTTTTTTTCACTTCACTTCAAGTTTGAATTTTTAGAGCCTTTTAGAAATATAGGAAAACGACAAATTTTTGGAGATCCATAGAAATAACCTCAATTTGATTTAATAAGTAAATGGGCCCCATAGTATCTGGTGGTTAACATTTGTATTAATATTATGTAATCCACTGGTTACATGGTTGGTTGGGTAGTTCTAATTGTACTTGGAGTATAATTTACAGTAAGCACTCATGTCCTTAATACAACAGAAAGCAGATGACTTTTTTCCTCCTTTATTGTCCTCACTTGTAGAAGCAATTGACCTCACTATGGGACCTACTAGGAGATCCCACTGGATATTCTTGCATGATGAACACAGTTAAATTACAAGGTGTAATAACATAAAATCAATGTTTATGTTGCAAAACACTCTTCTATGGTCATGAACTATAAACTTTATGCTGGTCAAGGTAGAGAGTATAAAAAATATTTTGTATATGATAGATTGTTGTTCTCCATTCATAACATTTACGTCACTTAAGATTGTAAATTAAACTCAAATAAAATCAACTGGCAAACAAAAAATAAAAAGGGGGCTCTCAAAAATCTGTTGGCATGAATAGGCAGCAAATCTGAAAAACAATCCTATGTGTCAAGGTTAATTCCTTATCTGGATTTTTTTATTGTCTATAGTTGGCTTTCCATTATAAAAGTTACCAAAGGATGCACATATTATCTCAAAACTGATGAAAATGTTTAGTAAAAATTGCACTGATGAAAATATGCAGTTCATTTAATTAATGAAAGTTGAAAACATGGATAAAACTACACATTTACCCATGCTTGTTAATGCTTGTCTCAATAAGGATAAGGACTTTATCTGATGAAAGGAATTATCATTTTCTCACACTCTCTGATAATATTTATCAAGCAAAATAATCAAGATTCCCTTGACTTGATTGGCTTCAACTGTGAGATCTTATAGTGGGTGAGAAATTCATTGCTCTAATCTGGCTTTTTCCAAATTAATCATTTCAATATCTGCATATTTTAGTTTTACCTGGTTTCCCACAGCTGCAAAGGCATTTATCAAGTATGCTTTCCTCCCTTGAGTTACATATAGGTATGGACAATTGCTATTTCTATATTAGTACACCAACCATTTCTGAAACTATTTACTCTGTATGCTTTACAGCAGTGTTCCCCAACCAGTAGCTCGCGAGCAACATGTTGCTCTCCAACCCCTTGGATGTTGCTCCCAGTAGCCTCAAAGCAGGTGCTTATTATTGAATTCCAGGCTTGGAGGCAGGTTTTGGTTGTATAAAAACCAGGTGTTCTGCCAAACAGAGCCTCATTGTAGGTTGACAATCCACATAGGGGCTACCAAATGGCCAATCACAGCCCTGATATGGAACCCCAAGAACATTTTTAATGATTATGTTGCTCCCCAACTCCTTTTACTTCTGAATGTTGATCACGGCTTCAAAAGGTTGCGGATCCCTGCTGTACAGTATATATCAATTTTATGATTAAAAGTAGCAATGAGTGAATTTATTTGACAGGCATGGATTTGCGCTGAATCTCTGCATTTTGCAGCCCACAAATTTTTCTGTGAAAATTTGCAGCGAGAAAAAAATTGTAGTTCATCAAAATTGTCAGGGCCATAAAATTTGTCGCACGTCAAAATTATTCAGACTCCCGGTGACTTTAATGAATTTGGACAAAAGAGTTGCGCGTATAAAAATTGTCTCTTTTGTTGCACATCAAAATTATTTTGACACCAATTGACTTCAATGTGTTTTGCAAATGTTTTGCCATTTTCACAATTTTTTTCTGAGTTTCGTGATTTCTTTTGGCATCTGTTGAGAAGTTATTCTTAGCGGTCTGTTGGGAAGTTATTCTTAGAGGTCATCAAGCAGAATATAAGGTTCATTTCTCACAGAAGCTAATCTTTTACATTTCTCATAGACCCATGTTGACATTTATAAATTAATCTCAAATGTGAGTGCCCCTTGCCTTTCTGACATTTTGTATGGAAAGAAGGGTTTGTTATAGAATAGGTAGGTAATGAATTCTGCTACCCAAGATGCAATTCAAAGTGTTTTCATTTGTGAAATTGCTTTGAAATACAAAAAAAAAATTTGGTACCATATTTATTGTGGTTAATATTTATAAAATGGCCCAAAAAGCATCTTCAAATGCAAATATCATGCTTTCTAGAAACAGTGACAGCAAAATTTTAATTTCAAGGCATTGGAGGTCTTTTTACAGAATGCTTTAACTGTTAACTCAATATCTGCTCCTTTTTGAGCAATACATAGAATACCAAGGTGAAGAATCCTTGTTAGAAATCTCCTTTTGTTGAGAACCTTTTGAGAGTCTCATCAATAGGTGATAAGTGCTTTCCCAGAATAATAGATCAAGAAGAGGATAGTTTTATTTGTATAGTGTTTAATCTTTTGCAAGGGTGAGAAATAAGACAGCATTGAACCATGCACTATTATATATCCCAGAGTTTAGAAAACATGATAACATTATACTGCTGTGATATATCTGCTTTGTTGTTAAACAATAGAGAGAAGTAATTAAAAGAATAAAAGGGTGTGGGCAATGTTTCTTACTCAAGAAATAAAAATTCTGACTAAAATGCTCATTACAAGGGTATTTATTTTGTCCAAAATAGGACACATCTATTATTATAAAGATAATTAACTCAGTCTGACAGATCCAATAAAGGTACATGTTTGTCACTGACTAAGCCAGAAGCCCAAGGCAAGCAATTTTTATAATTACTAGTTATAACAACCAGGCTTGGAGAAAATTACATGTGATATTCACAAAACTGATGTAAATTTGGATCCAGGATTTTTCCTATTCCAATATCCATTTACTTATTAAAACAGTAGACAAAATCAAGTTTGTATAATTTTCTCTCCCCTTAACTCTGCATTATTTTTTGCTTCACAGGCTATATTATACATGATGCATTGACTAGCTTTTGAAGTTGGATGTAAATTGGTGTTCATAAGGTGGTTATGAGATATGACTTTTGGAACACATGTATATCAATGTCTGGTTTCAACTAATCATAGCTACTGTGTTATTTTCACACCAAAGCATCCAATAGAAAGAACAGTGTGTTTTTATAGATGCCCAAAACAGAAATGTTGGTGGTGGTTGTACAATATGATTTCATTACTATGATCGGCTTCCGCGTAGTTGCTCTGTGCTTGAAACTCTGCTGTTCCAGTAAATGAAAAAACAAAAAATGGAAGAGGAACTCCAGCAGATTAACTGCAAATTATTAATTCCAGTTTTTGGTTACAGGTTAAAATCCTTTATTAAGTGTAAGATTTGCACGATTTTTATAGGTGCAGAGCATCCCATAGCAACCAAAGTTCACTAGACAGCTTAAAGACAATTAATTGTAATTTGATGAATATTGTGTAGTGCCACTAACTGTTCATTATTTTAGGATGGAATTGAGTTGGAATATTCAGCAGTAGTATTCAGCAACACTCAAACATATTTTGATACACTGGCATCGGTAGCAGGATAAATGTGTCAATTCACTGAAAAAAAAAACTTACCTGGAATAACATTTAGCATAATGATATGTGAGGCAGTTTATAAAACATTAGAAATTAGTGATGGGAGAATCTGACATGTTTCGCTTCTCCAAAAATGTGCAAAATGGCAAAAAATCCATCAAACACATTGGAGTTTAAACCATGCAACATTTTTTAAATTATTCATTATAGTCTTGTGCATTTTTTCTCAGGGAAGCAATGTCTTGCCATAGCATCGGCAGGCATTTTTGCTCCATAAAGTTATTTGAACATTAATGTAAATACATGCGGGTGATGGCAAAAGCATGAATGATGTTTTATAATCATCCTGGAAGGTATAATAGGGGATTCTATAGAGGACAGATGATTCAGGTAAGGATTGGTATCATGCTCACAGGAGATAAAAAGGGCAGATGAAGGAACAAGATCAGGGTGATGATGGTAAAGAGTCAGGATCAAGCAGCATAGGGACAGAGTTGACATAGATACAGGACTGGAATAAGAAAATGCAGTCATAGAAGCAGAATATGGAACAGGAGAAGAACTAGAGTAGGAACACTAGTTAAACAGAAGCGGGACAAGAACAGGTCAGGGTGGGGAACTACAGCAGGAGCAGGAACACAGAGCTAGGGCCATGCACAGTGCTCATGTGCGTAGGCCAATAATCAGGTGCAGGCTGTGAGAAGGGCTTATTTAAGGCAGAGTCAGTTCTGATCAACTGACTACACTCAAAAAATAAGGCTTCTGGGGTGATGCATCACAGTGACCACAGTATTTAAAGATCAAAGTATCCTTTTAATTTAGGGCCTCCTGCACACCATTTTGGGACAGCAACCCCATCTTCAGCTACAAAATTGTGAAGACTCAAAGGGTCATGCATTGCCGTAGGTGAATTGCAATTTGCAATGATTTTTATCCACAATTCAGTGTTTACAATTGTGGGTTCATGTTTTTTGTGAATTGGGCATATGTTGCGGTCAAAATAGTTGTTGTGGAGTGCAGCACCAAGGTGGTACTAGCGCAGGATTCTTTTTCCACAAGCCTGCTGCTCTGAATGATTCAACCGACAATAGACGGAATGGAATTACAATTATATACAGGGATAAATAAGCAGATGCACAATCCAAAGTAGAAAACTCACTAATTTAACACAGTGGTGCAGGTGTTGCGGGCCCAGACCCTCAGACAAGCCATATGCAAAACAAGAAAAATGTTGAACACCCATTTTTCCTTTTTTCATATGCAGTAGCTCCAGGATTTCCCAGCATCAATCCGTGCTCTGCACAATTCATTTAAGTAGACGTGATAGACAAAATGAGAAGCACAACTGAATGGAAATGCAAGGACAAAAGATGGCTCAAAAACAATATTTGCAGCCATTTTCAAGTAACTACATGTGCAGCTTCAGGGAAGTAACTGAACAAACAGGGATATCTATAAACATAAATTTGCAATTAATCTCTGCAAAACAGACTAATGGAACCTGCAGGTGAGAAATATAACCCGGACAAGCAGAAGTTAACAGAATTTTGCATACTTGGCTTCAAAACCTTTATACCATTTTATGTTTTCTTTAAAGTTTGCAATAAAACTCCTAAATATGCAATTTAGTTGTAGTAATTCATAGTTGGTCTCTTCTGGCCATTTGCTTAGAAGTTGGGTTTTTCTTTGTTGCAGTCGGCAAATCATTCAGCTTCTGTCACCCCATAAATCTACACTACAAATTTAAAAGTGAAATCCAAATGAACTGGCATCTCCACTCTAGCAAAAGAAATTCGGTATAATGCAGTAAATACTCAGAGAGGGGAACTAAAGTAAATTGTAATGCTGATCAGGCTGAATGTTCTTTTAAAATCAGTTTAAATGTTAATGTAAAATTTTACTGCATAGAAATTTTAGTTTTGCAAGTACACATTTTATAGGAGCAAGTCAGCATTTTCAGAGAGATGTTTTTAGAGCGCTAGCTCTTAAACCTGTCATTAGGACCCACCTGCATTGCAAATGTTAAAGTAGTTAACAAGTGAGCACAGGTGAATCAATAAGCAGATGAGTGACAGTTTACTTATTCTACTGACCAGTTCATCTGGTTCAGGTTAAATGCTGTAATGCACCAGGATGGAAATATTTTATGGTGGCACACAACTGCAATGCATGATTTCAGGATCTCTATCACATTTTTTTAGTTTTTTATTTGCACCAAAGTTGGTACAGAATAAGATTGTACTAAGGAGAGTAGAGCATGGGACCAGATGTTTTGGGTGCTTGTCATGCCATTCATCAGTATCCATCACAGCCAGAGATACTCCTTGACTGTTCTTTTGAATTGTAGATGTACTGATCTTTTTTTTTTTTTTTTACAAGCTGGCATATAGCATATGTGCCAGGTTTTTTTTGCCAGAGGTTAAAGATAGCTGGTGAGTTTAAGATAGCCCCATTGGGTTGTTGGATTGTGTTTTAGTTTCTAGATCCTATTTGATGGGCTAACTTTATAAAGCCGTGAGTGAGGAACACCAGACCTGGGACTAGCATAAAGTACTAATATATATAATATAGATAGGGCTAGGGAGCTGAGCAGCCATGTGGTTCACTGAGGAGTAATACTCTAAAACACTTAGGACCTGATTTATTGTTAATGTTGCTTTACTTACTTGTGCCACTATCCTAAAGGAAAGTGTTTTTAAATAGGAAAAAAGATCCAACAGTTGAGTTCTGGTTTTTCCAGTTTCATGTTTAATTTAACTGCCCCAATGTACCCTCCACCCACGGTAATACATGAATATGTGACGGTACTATATATCCCACCTGCCCAGTAATTTCCATTTGCAAGTGCAGCTTACAACTTGAACTTTTCTCTGCTAAGCTGCATTTAAAAACATTTTCATTAAAGTTAGTTGCGCCCAAATGTGCTCATAGTTGTGCTCAGTACTAATCCCTCCTACCTTCAGTTGAGTGCTGCTGCGGCTATTGATGCACAGCGATGTGAGAACCATGGAGCTATTCCCACCTCCTGACCAAGTGGTAGCTCCAGGATTTCCTGAGCACCCTGTGTCAATATACCCAGTACACTTGTATCTAAATGACACAGATGTCATTTTCATGCCTTATTCCAGAACTTATGCCAGGCAGATTGCAAAAATATTCAGAGCAACTGCACTGATGCACAAATGCATTTGCACTCATTTTACATAGTAAGTTAGGTTGAAAAAAGACACACGTCCATCAAGTTCTACCTTTTAAGTTTTTTTAACATGTCTAACTGCTAGTTGATACAGAGGATGGCACAAAAAACCCATGTGAAGCTGCTCCAACTTGAATTTGAAATTGGGAAAAAATTCCTTCCTGGCTCCAAAATGGCAATCGGACCAGTCCCTGGATCAACTTGTACTATGAGCTATCGTCCATAACCCTGTATTCCCTCAATTGCTAAAAATCCACCCAACCCCTTCTTAAAGCTATCCAGCCAGCACAACTGATTCAGGGAGAGAATTCCACATCTTCACAGCTCTCACTGTAAAAAACCCATTCCGAATATGTAGGTGGAACCTCTTTTCTTCTAGTTGGAATGGGTGACCTCATGTCATCTGGAAAGACCTTCTGGTAAATAAAGCATTAGAGAGATTATTATATGATCCCCTTATATATTTATACATACTGTGTTATCATTTCACCCCTTCTCCAGCATGAACTGTAAGGGGCCCGAGGATCAGCCAGGAGTAGCGGACCAAGGAGGAAGCACCAGTCCTACACAGTTCGAGGTACAGAAAAGGATGAGGCAGAATAATAGTCAAGTCCAGGCAATTAGGTCAATGCAGGCAGCGAAGATTCAAGAACGGGTACTCAGGTCAAGGTCAAATACTAATATCAATAGAAACAATTCAAACCCAGGAACACACACAGTGTTGAACCTATTGTAGGGCAAAGTCTGGAGTTCTCTGGTGCTTTAAATAGGCCTCCACTTGGCGCCAAAAATGTACGTGGTGACATAATCACAATGGCGTTTCTGCGCTGGTGACTTTGCGCTGGCATCCAATCTGGCGCTGGCATTTCCACTGCGTTGTTTTTGCACCAGTAACCAATCAGGCGCTGGCGTTTCTGCGCTGGCATCTGGATGATGACGTCAGCAACCTGCATCCCCGGAGGAACAGCAGTGAGGGAAGAGGCGCCGCCACTCTGGAAGGACAAGACGTCTTGAGGAAGGTAAGTTTTCCTTACATGAACATCCCCCCAATTTAGCCAGTCTTTCTTCATAGCTAAGATTTCCCATACATTTTACCAGCTTAGTTGCCCATCTATGTACCCTCTCTAATACAATAATGTCCTGTTTGAGTGATGGAGACCAAAATTGTATGGCATATTCTATATGGGGCCTTACCAGTGCTCTATAAAGTGGAAGAATGACCCCTTCCTGCCATGAATCAATGCCCCTTGATGATGGCATTGTTTTCTACAGCCAAGTTTATCATCTACAAGGACTCCAAGGTCTTTTTCCATAATGGATTTGCCTAGTGCAGTCCCATTAAGGGTATAAGTGGCTTGGATATTTTTACATCCTAGGTGAATGACTTTACATTTATCAACATTGAATCTCATTTGCCACTTAGCTGCCCAGATTGCCAGTTTATCAAGACCCTGTTGCAAGGATGCCACATCCTGAATGGAATTAATTGGGCAGAATAGTTTTGTGTCATCTACAAACACCGATACATTACTTAGAGTACCCTCCCCAAAGTCATTAATGAACAAGTTTAATAAAAGTGGACCCAATACTGAACCCTGAGGGACCCCACAAAGAACCTTACTCCCAGCAGAACATGTACCATTAACAACCACCCTCTGTTCTTGATACTGTAGCCAGTCTCCTATCAATGTGCAAACAACTTAATTAAGCCCAATAGACCTTATTTTAGAATGCAGTCTTTGAGGGGCACAGCATCAAACGCTTTGGCCTCCCCCCACTCTGTCCAGCATTTTACTTACCTCTTCATAAAAAGCAATCAAATTTAGCTGACATGACCTATCCTTAATAAAACCATTCTGATTGCTCATAATGCCAATCACTAGGACAAAATTTTGAATGTGACCCCTTAACAAGCCTTCAAATAATTTGCCCACCACAGATGTCAAACTTACTGGTCTATAATTACCAGGCATCAGCTTTTCTCCAATCCATAACCATAACAAATGTAAGCGAATCTGAGAAAATCAGAAATAGGGGCTGGTCTAAAACTGACCTAAGCTCTCTTAGAACCTGGGGGTGTATGCCATCAGGTCCTGGAACCTTGTTTACATTGATTTTTATTAAAGCTTTATTAATCATATCCTGAGTCAGCCATTGACTAGACTGAGCTAAGCCATCAGTGCAGCTATGTAGTGAGCCTGGGAACTCAGACCTCAGAACCATTTAAACACTGAAGAAAATAATTGATTTGGCATATTTGCCTTTTCTGTATCTGTTGGAACCATACTGGTACCATTATTTAATGGAGCAACAATCTCAACCTGCATCTTTTTACTATAAATATATTTTAAAACCTTTTTAGGGTGAGTTTTTGCCTCTGCCACGCAGCCCTCTTCATTTCCTTTCTTTGCCTTCTGGATTGAGAATTTACAACATTTATTATATTGTTTATATTCATTAAATGCAGCTTCTGTCGGAACAGACTTGTAGTTTTTATATTCCTTTCTCTTCTTTCCTTTCAACTTCTTTACTTTTATATTAACCCACATAGGGTGAGTCTTAGAGCTTCTACATTTACTCCTTAATGGAATAAATTGAGCAATGATTTATTATCATTTTAAATGAAAACCATTTCTGTTCTGTGTTTGTAGCTGAAAATGTAATGCCCTAATCAATGCTCTAAAGGGCAGCCCTCAAGGCACTACAATTAGCTTTTCTAAAATACATGGTTTTTGTTGCCCCAGTGTATATTTGTTTTTTTTTTTGCACAAGTCATTAAATGACATAACATTATGGTGACTTTTACCTAGGGGTTCATTTACTTGCACAGTTGCTATAAGTTCTGGGTAATTTGAGATCACTAGATCCAGAGTAGCAATTTTTCTGGTTGGCTCATCAACAAGCTGTGCCATACAATTGTCATGCAACAAGTTTATAAACTTGTTCCCATTAACTGATCTGGGAGCAGGGGGTGCAATTGGACAAGGTTCTGCAACCTGCAGGGCCCCTGGCAGATCTTGCACTGGGGGGGGGG
>CM044432.1:17645769-17660193 GCA_024363595.1 Xenopus borealis | reverse complement strand
TTCTGGCTGTTCAGTGCAGAGAAAAGAGGGACTTTCCAGTACATATGAGGGACTGCAGGTGGAGCTGTCAAAAGAGGGACCATCCCTCTGAAAAAGGTATGGGAGAGGTATGACCTTGTTCTAGGCACCCTGTACTGTATATTCCTTTTGCATCTTCCATATGCAATGGCTCTATCTAAGAGACAGAGGTATGTATGTAACCATAGCCCAGTGCAGAGTGATCCAAGAAAGATTTGAAGAACCAACTGTAACTTATACCATGGCATGTGTGTGATAAAGGTGATGCTTGTCCTTTAAATGTCTCTTATTTTATTCCATTATAACAAGAGCATATAAAATGACCCCCCCCCTTTGAAAGAAGAGCATGCTGTAATTGAATCGTATTCCTGTTCTACTTTTTCATTAGATATTGAGTGATAAAATACTATTTTAGTATGGAAGGAATTCAATCCAATCAAGAAAAAAAACATTGAGCCTGTATTATAACAGATAAATGAATCATAATGTTTCCTCTTTCCAGTAAATCTTTCATGCAAATATGGTAAATTCTGCACTGTTGAAGTATTTATTTTCAAACTGACTCTAATGTTTTCATTTCATCAGTTGTCAGTCAGTCTTTTAGAGGCTAGATCATTCTTATGTACAATAATGATTATTTTCAGCAGATATGATGTTACATGAACACTGCAAATTAAAATAATAGCATGAGCCCTATAAGATATGTCTTACTGGGATTTCAAAGTATCTTTCTATTTCGTTTTAAATTATTTCATAAACCCCCAAGAACATACACAAAATGCTCCAAAAGAATAACCAAAGAATGTTTAAAGGTAAATAAGGGCAAAGAATATACACGGATCAGGATTTCCTTGAACCCTGGGATACAAAGGCTGGGTTCGAAAGAAAATCTTAGATCAAGCAAGTCAAAGATTAGGGCATCCAGCAAAAAGCAATACCTGGGTGACAGGGAAGGCAGCAGAATTACTGCAGTCAATAACAATCAACACCTTGGTAACCAGAAGTTAAACAATCATAAGTGCATTCTGGGGAAATTAGTTCATCTACCAAAGTCATTAAATTTCCAAGTAATTTGAACTGTTCTGACTTTGAAACTTTGTTCCATTTTTTTTGCTCATTATGGTCCTCTGAAACTAACAAGACACAATTGGTGTCTTCCTGCATTGGTGTCTGAAATTTACTAAGATTCGTAAGGCAATCATGTTTCTTTACAGAAGGTTATTACCAACTGGACCACAACACAAACTGGGCTGCATTTCAGAGTGACAGCAGGACTTGAAATATCAACTTGTAGAGCAGGAGTGAGAGCCACTTTGGCTTAACATCAGGCAAACTTGAGGAAATTAATTATTATTAAAGATAAACTGCAAAGCCCAGATTTGCCCCTTCTGCCGACCCCAGAAGTTTTTGGTTAGTGAGGAGAAAGAGGGAACATGTTTCATAGTTCCCAGAACTGGTGAGATTGTTCCAACAGATGTGTCCATATGAAGGAGAGCCTTGCCTCAACATTCTTATCCCAACCAATGTACAGTATCTTGAGATATTTTGACTTGAGTTATTTAGGACTTGTGACCTCCTATGTTGTGCAAGACAAAAAAACCACTAAAAGGACCGTTTGGATAATCATTATGAACTATAAGAATTGTTTGGGTGTACAATGCAAATGTCTAGGTTATGTGAGTGTACAACTTCTAGATTCTTCATGGAAAGCAGCAGATTTTCTCTTAAACATTTCTGTGAAATTATCCTTACTAGCTTAGAAAAGTCTGTACCCATTCTGGTGTAACCTGGTAGGTAAATGGGGTGCTATGTTGCTGTAACAACTCCCTAAAACCTACCTACATGTTGATCTGAGACAGGACCCTCATGTAATGATGGGGGAAGGGTAGTGCAAATCAGGAGTTGATAAAAAAATGGGCACTAGCAGTTCTTAAAACAAACAATAACTCTTTATTGCAGGAATATAGAAGAGGTATATTGGGGACAGATTTAGTACAGTACAATAATTACTCATGGATTCCATATATGGTTGTACAGATCTGGGGCCAGTAATCAGTCTGTGGATAGTATACTTAAAAATGTCCACACAAACAGTCCCTCTAAATGGAACATAGGTGGAAACCAGTCTGCCCCCAAGTCTGTACACTATCCCAATCCTATTGGTGATACACCCAGAACTCTTCATAGGAGCAAAAGATTGCTCATTAAATACCCTTATCCTAACTCATGCCTATATTGTGATCTGACTAAATATGTGGAATCCAAAGACAGAGTGCAAGCACACATGTGCTTTGTCTGTTTAAAGAATTGAACAGTGACCCATTTGGCCAGTTGAACTGCCAGGAGAATAATAAAACAAAGGATAAGGAAATAGATTCTCCCCCTAACTGAGGTCCTAAATTTAGAGTTCCAAATACAACAAAAATTAGGAAAGTGTCTTTCAAGTCGCAAGAATTAAAATTAGAGAAAAATTTATTATCAAGCTTTCTTTAAAACATCAAACAGGTACCACACACATTTACTGGACAATGACATGTACAATCACCTGACGTGTTTCATGCCTCATTCTAATTACTTTATACCTTATATACTGAAGTCAATTAAAACCATCAATAAAATATTCATTACCATATTTACAATCAACAAGTCATGTCCCTTATGCCAGGGGGCCTATTGTTCTTGATTCACCCACTCTGCTGCCCCATTGGTTTGGGGATGGTAGGCAGAAGAGAACTGAAGAGTGATGCCCAGATCTTTACAGAAAGCGTGACAGAATCTAGCTTTGAGATCCCCTGTCAGATACTATCTCCACTGGAAAGCCATGTAGTCACAAAATAAACTGAATAAATAACTGAGACAGTTCCACTGCTGAGGGAAGTTTTCTCAGAGGGGTGAAGTGTGCCATCTTGCTAAAACAGTCTATAACTACCCAGATGATAGTATTCCATTTAGAGAGTGGTAGCTCAACAATAAACTCCTTCACTAGGTGAGTCCATGGACGAGATGGAATGGGTAGAGGTTGCAATAGACCACTGGGACAAGTGTGGCTAGCCTTGGTGGTGACACAAATGGTACAAGCAGCAAAAAAAATCTTTCCAGAAGGTTTGCCACCAGCCTAAACGTTGTAGGAGCTCTAAAGTTTTTTTCTGGACCAGGATGTCTAGCCTGTTTAGAACAATGTGTCTGTTGTAAGATGGGCTGGCAAAGCTCCAAGGGTACAAACGCCATCCCAATAGGTGTGTCAGCAGCAGCAGAAGACTGACCAGACAGGATTTGCTCAGCAAATTGAGGAATAAGAGAAGCAATAATTCTGGCGGGGGGAATAATAGGATCTTCCAGTGAGATGATCCTCCAGAGTGAAACTTTTTGATTCTTGGAGCCAGGGTGGTAGGTTAAGACGAAGTTGAAGCAAGAAAAGAATAGGGGCCACCTTGCTTGTCAGAGAGTCAGACCCTTGAGAGTTTGTATGAATTACAGGTTTTTATGGTCAGTTTAGATAGATAGGGTTTGAGGCCCCCTCTAAAGATGGCACCACTCTTCGAGAGCGAGCTTTACCACCAGGAGTTCACGGTTCCCAACATCATAGTTCTGCTCTGCAGGAGAGAATTTCTTGGAAAAATATGCAGATGGATATAATTTCCCATCAGCAGGGAGTCTTTGGGAAAGAAGAGCACCATCCCCAACCTCGGAAGCATCCACCTCAATGAAGAAGGGTAGCAGAGGATCAGGATGTCAAAGGACTGATGCAGAGGAGAAAGCAATCTTCAGGGATTGGAATGCTTCTATGGCTGGAGGAGGCCATGAGTTAGGTTTACCCCCTTTTCATTAAAGAGCAAGAAAGGGGGAAATATTGGAGGAGAACCCCTTGATGAAATACCGTTAGTAGTTTGCAAGCACTATTAATGTTTTGATGTCTTTGGTGCTTAATTGAAGGGGCCACCTCTGGATCACAGAAACTTTGGTGGGGTCCATATCAAAACCTTCCAGGGAGATGATGTAGCTGAGAAAAGGGATCCTGGCCACCTCAAAGACGCATTTCTCAAAATTGGCAGAGAGAGTTCTTCTTCAGGCAGGATAGCACCACTTTCACCTGGTAGCGATGACTTTCCAAGTCTTTGGAGAAGATTAAGATGTCATCAAGGTACACAACCAGGGGTTTCCCCAAGAGATCCCAGAAGATGACATTCACAAACTCCTGGAAGACAGGGGGGTATTGTAGAGACCGAAGAACATCACAAGGTATTCATAATGCCCATCCCGTGTTGAATGACATCTTCTATTCGAGCCCTACATGGATGCGGATGAGATTGTATGCCCTGCGTAGATCCAACTTGGTGAAAATCTTAGCCCCTTTCTAGAACACAGACATGAGTCAATGATCCAGCAATAGCTGTGCTGCCGCTCTGACTTATATAGCGTCTTGATGGGATGGCAAGATTGTTAGCACCTGGCCTTAAAAAGTAGACAATAGTTCAACCAAAAAGCATGGCATACAAACCTGTTCAATGCTTATATACAATGAGGTCACATCCAACGTTAACCAGCAATATTTCGCTAACCAATGAATATTCTGTACTATTTGTAAATAATGTCTGTCACAGTTGGCACCCTAATTCAGAACCAATGCTAGGCACCCTCTTGGCTCTTGCATCCGCCTATAACAGCCGCCTTTCCCTCCGGAGGACCCTCGGCTAATCGAATGCCACCAGGTCTTATTAAGAGAGGTGCAAGGTGAGGGGTTCTGAACAAGCAAAGGGGCACAACAGAAAATGCAAAGTCTTTGGGCAGAAGTTCGTGGTACAAGGCATTAGACAGAATTGTAGTCAGATCAGGCCTGGTCAAAGCAGGCAGAGAGTAAACGTAGTCAGGCAGGCAAGGGTCAAACCTGTAAGTCAATCAGAGTCGGTAATCAGGCAAGGGGTTAGGATACAGAATGTAGAATCGTCAAAAAGCCAGGCAGGGGTCAAAACAGGTAATCAGGTTCAAAAAGAATAGCAAAAGCTAACAGCACCAGGAAAACAAGTCCTATAACGGGCAATGAGTAAAGCATTGAAGTCCCTTTAAAAAAACCACGCTTGCACTAGGAAGCACTAGGAAGCAGAATAAAGAAGACGGAGTCGCGGGCGACCCTGACGCATCACTAGACCACCAGAGTGAGTTGTTACTGCGTCTTTCAAATATGATGGCAATGCATTTACTATTGGTTGCAGCAATGTATCAGTCACACAAGATACATTTTCATTTAAGTTATTAATGCCCAAGATGACAGGTCTACCTCCAGTCCTTTGTGGACTTTTGGACAACGGAGCCACCTTTATCTGAATTGTTTTATATACTATCCGTATTACATTTATGCTATTGTATAGTTGTTCATTCACATATTTCTGTTACTACTATTTTATTTCTCATTTTAGATTTAGATTTATCTTGTTCCACCATTTTCTGGAAAAGTTCTATATATTAGCCTCTATGTTGCATTGGGTAAAAAAAAGAAGGCCGTGATATAACAATTTGAGCAGGGGAAATTTCAGAGTAAATGACCCGATCTATGTTTATATGTATAAAATCATAATGTTTAGTGAAAAGTCAAAAATTTTGGCTAAACTAGGATACATACAATGGGGCAAATTTACTAAAGGGTGCATTTTCGCCTCAGAAGGCTGTGCCATACCTTGCCAGACGTTAACATCGAATATGCATATTTATCAAAATGCAGTTTGTTCTCAGCAAATGAACACTGGCATATTTTCACCAGTGAAACTTCATCAGCGTGTAAATCTTTATCAGTTGTTGCAGGGATATAATATTAGGGTTCTAGGCCCTACAGTAGCAAAACTCATGAGCAAACTTTTAACTCCACCCCCACCTATCCATGTGTCATTGCGCCACCTGCATTGGTAAGGTCTGTGTCAACTATTGCTACATCTATGAGTCATACTCAGAAGTATGTTTGAAGGTTTTGTCATCTCTAATAAGCAGGTCCCTATTTACGTCTTGTATTGATCAGTATTTGTTTGTAATCTGTTCTTTCTTGAACAGCTATGTTGATGGGTTGTAAATATTTGCTCATAGATGGGTGATTAAATTTTAGTACGTTAAAGAATGGCTAATTCTAAGCTACTTTCCAGTGGGTCTTCATTATTTCTTTTTTCAAATTCAGCTTCAAATGGGGGTGACCCTATCTAAATAAAAAATGCTCTGTAAGACTACAAATTCATTGTTATTGCTACTTACTCATCTATTTACCCCGCCCAATCATATATTGTTCAATGTAACTGATGTACTGTGATTGGTAATAAATGCATTATTTGTGACATACATATGGCAGGAAGAGAATCAGTTAAATGAAAAGTGACAATGCAAGTGACATTTTCACATTCTACTTAAAATTGTAAAGATTTTTTTTTTATCATTTGCAGGTTTACTAAACTATTATGAGAAAAAAAGAGCCAAGACAATCTTTGTGCCTGACACAACTACATTACTTGCCCTTTTATGAAAATCAGATGCAATTTCACTGAAAATCCTTGGACTTTCGATTTTCCCTTTGCATCAAAATAACGTCTCCTCTCAGTTCTTTTGACGCAAGTCTGCTACTGCACAAGAAATCTGGTAGCTCCCCTACATCAATAGGGTCACTAACCGCAGTTGAACAGACGGAGTCACTTTAATAGCAAGTATGCAGAAGTGTACTGAGCACCTTTTTATGCAAGTACTTTTCACAAACGGCATTTTTTTTTAGGCAAATGAATTTGACAAACATGCTTACCCCCAAATAGACTTGATGGTAATGACCCTTGTAGGGTTAGAATGAATGATTCTGTCCTTTGGCAGGAACCTAAAGAAGTAAGGAATTAATAATGGCTGTAGATAGGGTACTGCTGAGTTCTCCAGAGTTCCAGAGGTTGGAGCCTAAATCCCTTGTGGGGAAAGATAGAGAAAAGACTTGCAGAGGCTAGTGAGTCTGAGTTTCAGGAGGGGAAGCCAGCAGAGTTGAGTGAGAATCCCAAATGCTCTGAAATTCCAAAGAGACCCTGAATGTTTTGCAGTGAAGTTGTTGAACTATACCCTGAATGCTCTACATTGAAGTTGCTGAACTGTACCCTGAATGCTCTACATTGAAGTTGTTGATCTATAACCTGAACATTTTCTATTGCCTTTTGTTGGGAATGCCCAGTGTTTAATAAACCTGTGTTTTGTCCTAAGCCTTGGTATCCCTGTCTCTAAGCTCCAAATCCTATGTTACCTGTCTACCAAATGCTAATTCCCCCAAAAAGTGCATGTACAGGCCAGTGGCATATCACAAAAATTATACTGTAATCCCTATTTATAATGTGATATATAGAGTACACTACACTCCTGGGAAATATAGAAATCCAGTTAAAGCCTTACACTGCCCTTCAGTACATTTGCATATATCAGTTCATGCATTATTAGGTCACAAAGACTGGAATGGAAGAAGAATTATTTCCTGGCAGCGCATCCACCAAACCACTGACATTGGCCCTGGCAGCATAATGCCCTCAAATGCATTTTTTGACTTATGACTCTCCATCTAACATTCTTGTAGAATCAGTGTTCCAGGCATATAATCCAAGATTATTCCCTGAAAGCAGTGAGGACATGCACAAATATTGCTTCTAGCAGAATTCAGGGTTGGCTGACAGACTTATGCATTATGCTAAATTATGGAGATGCTGAAGCTCGAACAAACAGTAGCATAACTTGAGTCAGCTTTCAGCTACTTTATAAACATGCCATGGTGAAACATGAGAAAGGTTTAACAAAACAGTATAGAAGTCCGCAATAAGAAAGGAAAGTATATGCTTTCCTTCATGCATGTTTTCCTCTTCACTACATCCACATGATTCACACTACTCAAAATCTATTGTAACCCAATTTTTTTGCTTTTAATGAGAAATCTTGGGTGAAAACAGTGTTTTGAACAAAAGTATTATTTACTGAAGTACACTACAATGCTGAAATGATCAAATGCAGAGTTGGCAGCAATGTTTAGAATAAAAATTTAATTAACTGATCCAATGCCACTGGCTTCTCCACTGGTGGTAAAGCAACGACAAATGCCCATGGCAACTCCCACTGACTGCAAGCTTGTAAGGACCATACGTTTGGCCTGTAGGGAAATTCCTCTTCAGGAGCCTATATGGTGCAGGAACTATGAACTCCTTGCTATGATCCTTGCTAGGAATAGATAGTTAGAATAGTTAGTTGAGTATAAGTAGTTCACTCTAGGAGTACGAGATAGATAGGGATAGATAGAAAGGACAGCCTATGTCCCAACGACGAGTGTAGAGTTGGGGTACTGCCCTAGTGGTGATTGTGTGTCAGTTAGGGAAGGGATTAGGTTAGTCGAATCCTAGCGGGACCATTGTGGCCTGCAGTGTGGAGGACGCTTAGGCATTGGGCCTTGTAGAATTCAAGAAGACAAGCTGTGTGGGTGAGTGTGAATAACTTATAAGTAAGTTCCTGGTTATCTGTGACTCCTACTGCTGTAACTGCTAAATAAGCATTTGCCTTTGTTCATCGCAACTATGTGCATCATGGATTATTCACAACCTAAAGGCCCAGCGAGTGTCCTGGCTGGAAGAGTAACAGCTATGGGTGAGACATCTTTACAAGCTGCTTGACACCACAATACATCTATTGTTATGCAGATGTTGGCTTTAAAAAATGATTTATGACCATAAATATGTATACATCAGCGTTTCTGATATGTAGGTTCTGCATCACCGATACTGAACTAAATCCACAGCAAACAGTGTACATTCCATGGGCTACTACTATTATTATTATATGTTACCAATATAGCAGAAAAAGTGCTATACAGACATTGTGCATTGGGCACTGCCCCAGTGGAGCTTACAGTCTAAGGTCTTACATTCACTATGGCAATTTTATCAGGGACCAATTTACCTGGTTGTATGTGGAGTGCAGGTGGAGACCTGTGCAGGCTTGGAGAGAACATTAAAAAATTTGTGAAACGAGTCGCGCGCCGTTTTTGATGCGCGTCGCGTCAATCGCGTCGCGTCGTTTCCGACACGCGTCGCGTCGGTGCGTCACGTCAAAAACGATGCACAACTCGCTTTTTTGGACGAATTTTCGCTGGCGAATTTTTGCTGGTGTTTCGCAAATTTATTCGCCAGCGGCAAATCGCAGGAATTCAACGCGAATTCGCCCCTGGTGAATAAATTTGCCCATCACTAGCAGACAGATTAGCGCCCAATTAGTGTACCGCTATAGTTTTATAAAAGGTCAAGTATCATGAGAAATCTGTATCCCTGCACTAAATATCTCCCCTTGAGATATCATTTGAATAGAGACTCTCAATTAAATGCATTAATATATTAAGCGCTAAACACTTAGAATCATTTAGAACATACAGCATTAAAAACAATGGTTTCATTCAACTGAAAATATCATCTGGAACAAAAAAAAAATCTGTCTATCAGAGAGACACCATTTACTAAATAGCCTTTCCATTTTGTGAAATGACACTTTAATGCAGGCTCTAACTGCATTTGATGGGCATCAATTTTCGCAAAGGAGAATGGCTGTATATATGAGAGCCATAAATACGATGTATTAGTCACAGGTGTGAGAAGATTACAGATCCAGCTTTATTGACCAGTTAGGGCATGTGGCATTAAGGAGGTGGTAATTGAACAGTAAGTCTCAATTGCTAAATAAATTGAGGGCAACTGATGAAGACGCAGTGGATATTAATTCAAGATTTTTTTTCCATGTCATTGCGAATGCAGCATCAGTCACAACATGCAGACCCCACTTGCAATGGAAATTGTACAGTTTGTACAGTAGCTTCCCCAGTGAAGCAGGTTAGTGCCAATTAATAGCTCATTTTAACTTTATATCTTATAAACCGATAAAAAACCGGGCCATGGTTATACACAGCACAACTATGTCGTTTTCACAACCAAGAGATGCCATGGAGTACAGGTTTACCAATAATATACACACTGTCAATGTGGTTAATTATCCCATAGATAATTGTGGATGGTGCAGGCTTGACTAATACATCTTACCCACTGGTAGTAAAAAATAAACATTAGTTAAGAGCACACCAATTATGTGTTAAGATTCTGTTGCTAAATTAAAAGATCTTTACACCAATATGCCCACCTGGGGTGGGTGATGTGCTAATGTGATTGTTTGGCCTTAGAGCCAATAAACTCATTGCAATGAAGGGGATACAAAAAGTTGGAGTGAAGATCACATCAATAAGCCGATGAAAAATCAAGCCTGCCTAATGGAAAGCTGGATGATTTTTGGCCAGATATTGATTGGGGAGGGTTTATCAGAGGGCTCAATGCACATGCAGATAATCTGACAAATCAGTCTGAAGGACCCAAATTGGCAGTTTAATCTGCTGTGTATGGTCACCTTAAGATCTACTCTATCTATGTTGAATTTATCCCACCACTAATTAAACCTCATTCACCAGGTTAAGGTCCCTACTCCCAGATTTACACCATGGTTCTCCCATACTCTATGGCTTCCTTAACTGGGACCTTCCCTACCACAGGTAGCCCCAGCTACTGTTATTTATAAAGACGGTTCAAGAGACCTTAAATGACCACCACCCCTACCCTATAATCCATGAGGGTGAAACCATCTGACATTACTACATTAATGGAAAATTCCACACCAATAAAAGGCTACACTTGGAGTGGGCTACACACCATACCATCCATGCTTACACCAAAGATAAGATCAAAAGATAAATGGGTAAAAAACCAAACTAAAACATTACATATTCTTACATATCCTTTATGTATTTTGTAATGTGTTAAGGGGAATAGACAATTGCAAATGTGATCATGACAGGTCACGACTTCCATTTCTGGCTATAATCTCTTGTATCCTAGCCCAAACCAGTAGTCCCAATGGAAACACAGGCTATATTCTTTACTAATAATAAGACTGGCAGGGACAAGATTGTCACCCATAGTTAATTATTAAAGAAAAGAGTGGAGCCATTTGCCTATATGTGTTAGTATCACTTTAAATAGTCCACAAAGCAGTTAATATTGTGACAAACAGATAAGGAGCAAAGTCTGTGGCATATATTGAGATAATTATATATTTATGAACACAGCAAAGTGTTGTGTTCTATGGCGCAGGTAATTCATGCCCTGCAAGGTGCAGCAAGTTCAATAAGAGTGGCACATAACATAAGAAAACATATTTACTGCAAACCATTTTCTCTGTGGGATGAAATCTCAGACTGTTCAAAGGATGCAAAATGCTGATCCTGCCTTGATAAGTAAGGAAGGGGGGGTATAGGAGCTGATTCAAGTGCAATTGCTAGGAAACAAGATTAGAACATTGCTTATATAATTCATGAATTCACATACTGCTCTGTCTATAATCCATTATAATTTCATACTAAAATAACCCATTTCTTCTCCATTTAAGACCTTTCATGCTGAACTGAAGAAATATTCAAGCCCCCTGTGAGCTGACAAAATTAAAAAAGGACGGCTTTAATTTGCGAGATGGAGAAAAATGTAGATTTGTGCTTTTCATTTATAACGTTCCTCTAGCCCAAACACTACGGAGGAGCGCAGTCCCTTGAATTTTATTTCAGCTAAATGAGATGATGTATACACTTTAAATTCATGTTTTTCTTTTCACAGGGTAATGCATCCTATTGGTAGGTTTTATTTCATTGCCTGCCTGACTAAACATTTTATACGATCACAATGGAACCTTGCTCTTTGTCTGTAACCTTTGTGCTTACTTACATTGCACTTGAATTAAATCAATTAAAATTCTCTTCTATTGATATTTTACTTGAGGTAGCAGTTTAAATGAGAATTCCATTTGACATTTACAAAAGGGGAGAATTATTTTTAGAAAAACAGAATAAATTGAAGATGTATTTACATTTTTTTTGGTTTCTAAGTATAAATTACTCGACAATGAATGGTGCGTTGCCTTGGGGAAATCAACAGCTCCTTCAAATGGATTTCTTCTGTCACTATATGGACACAGTTTTGTTTGATGTGCTTTAACCATTTTTCTTTTGTTGTTCATTTTACTGTAATCAGGTTTCTCTACAGGTAGTATGGGATGAAAGGGAACCACCTATGGAGTCTTCCCTATTTAGAGTTTCACTGACATACTCTTATATAATTCTATTTTGCAAGATTTTTGTACTCTTCCGTATGAGTTGCTTAAAGAATGTGTTTTATGATGAATAAACCAATATGATTTCCAACCCAGCTACCATGGCATAAGGAGGCTTTGCCGTTTTCTTTGTCTTAAGAAAATATGAAAAATAAACTTCACTTCTTTTATGCTGTGTATATAGCACTGTTGGTACTGGAGAAGATGTCATGCAAACCCTATAAAATATATTATATTATTGGGGCGTGCTCAAAAGGGCTTAAAGGTCTACTACCATGGTTCATCCTATACCTCCATTACATAAAGATATTGTGGTGCAAAACCCCATCGAATATAGCACTCTACCATTTCTTGCTGTTCAATCAGTAATTTATTGAGCCAGGTGTACCACAAAGAGGCAGAACAACATTTCAGTGGGTCTACACATCCGTTTGTGATTTTGCTATATGATGACATGCCATATGTCTAGGAATAGCACCACTGTGAAAACTAGCACCAGTAGTGCTCCCTTTCCAAATATATTCAAAGATTTTGTGGAGCACATTGGGTATTTTTATTAACCACGATTGATGTTGCAAAAATGTAGGGAAAAACTGCCATAACTACTCTACTTTGGTAGACCAATCAGTAAGAGTCAGGCACTTTACTTGATACTAAGTAGCAGAGTTGTTGGAGGCACCAGCCCTTGCAGTGCATCCAACGTAACAGTGCAACTTCACTTTCTGCCTGCATCACTTCCCCCTGCCATTCTCTGATGCCTGAACCTCTCACCTCCTCCCCCCAGTAGATTTCTGCAGTAAATTGTCTGCAGAGGACTTCAGGGGCAGTTTATGCTGTTATTTAGGCACCCGAGGTTGACCCCCTAAAAGCTTCCGCCCTAGGCACAGGTCCTATCTAAAGAAAAGGCTCTGCTGAGCTGCAACCAATGGTGTAACTATAGAGGAAACAGACCCCGTGGTCGTAGGTGGTTCCGGGAAAAGGGGGGACCAGACCACAGGGTCTGTTTCCCCTATAGTGCTGAAATCCTTCTCCCCATAGATTTATTTTTCTTTCGATAGAAACCCAATCTGCAGGGATATCACTAATTCACTAACAGCCGCAGATGATAATTCGCTAGCATTCATTCGCACTCTAATGCCAGGCCACTTTTCGCTCAGGCAAATGGTCATTGATCCGCTAATTCGTCACCTCAGACCAGGGGAACTGCTAAAATGAAGCTACATCTTCCTCAATCTTATGTCAGTTACATCATATTCTGTCTGCTGAAAATCCATTAAAGTTTGCTTAACATTTTTCCCCAGACTTTTGAGAATATACGGAACATTCATTTTACAGTGGGCTCATGTGTAGGGCATAATATTAAATCTTTGCCTTTGTTAAGGTTCCTTGGACATTTTTTATAAAAAGTGGTACCTTCAAGCATTTGTACCATCTCCAATAAAGACGTCCATACAACTTTAATGTACCCTCCCTATACAAATTGACCTAAGCATAAGAATACTAGCAAATTTGCTAGGCAATGATGAATGCTAGTGCATCTTCGCTATGAAATGCTCGTACTACCAAAGAAATACTAGCAAAAAAGTCGCCAGCGTTCCGTGCCCAGGACGCAACTTCACATATTAGTGAATTAGCATAGTTGTCGCAAATTGGCACCTGGTGAACTATAACTACAGCAGATTTTAAGTAAACATTTTCCAGTTTGATATTATCTAGGCTAAGGAACACAGACAAAAAGTGTCTGCAACTTAATTATTAGAGTCTTTATCCCTATAAACATTTTGTTATCATTACATACAAGATAATGGATGATTTGGAAGAAACTCACGGGGCATGGGCTAAGCACCTAGAGGCCATGTTACATAGTTACATAGTTACATAGTTAAATTGGGTTGAAAAAAGACAGTCCATCAAGTTCAACCCCTCCAAATTAAAAACCCAGCATACATACAAACACACACACATCTCCACTCTTTCAAACACAAACCATATATGCCCATAGCTATACTAACTGTAGAGTTTAGTATCAAAATAGCCTTTGATATTATGTCTGTCCAAAAAATCATCCAAACCCCTCTTAAAAGCATCAACAGAATGAGCATCACAACTACACCCGGCAGTGCATTCCACAACCTCACCGTCCTGACTGTGAAGAACCGCATACGCTGCTTCAAATGTAAGTCCTTTTCTTATAGTCTGAAGGGGTGGCCTCTGGTGCGGTGATCCTCTTTATGGGTA
>CM044432.1:17623781-17636149 GCA_024363595.1 Xenopus borealis | reverse complement strand
AATTAAGACAATTTAAAAATTATTATTTAGTTGTAATATTTGTGTGTAGACAACCATCTCAGGTCATTTTGCTGGGTGTGCTATAATTTCTTATTCTTGTTGTGGGTCTGGTTCTTGTTTCTTGTCTGGTTCCTTTATCTTTTTCTGTACTTCTTTGATCTGTTTTAGTCTTAGTCCTGTCTGCATCATACCTGTTAGCTGTGTCTATTTGTCTGTGTTAAAATGATACCCAATGTGTTGGGTTTTTCACAAATTTTTTTTTATTGAGAAATCATTGGGTCACCTCCCATCAACTTTGACTTAGCAGCTGCATGCAGACCCCAAGTGACACTTCCAAATGTATTTATAGCAGGTGAATTTGGTGTAAATCAGTGGAGATATCCCCTCTACTTCTGAAACATCAGAGATTTTTCCATGCAGTCAGGAAATAAGCAACTTCCCTTTATAATCTTGTGCTATCATAAGAGAAAACAGTCCATAGAACACCCATGCAGATGAAGTGGGCATTTAAAAACCTCTGTGCAGGGTTGCTAAATAATTTCTTTACTTACTGACACTTAGGAATCACAGTGTACAGTACCTACAGGGCTATATGGGTTTCAGTTAAAGCATCCACACTACTTACCTTTTAAATATCAGTAATTAAATGCTTGAGTTGGCAAACATGTTGGTGGTTAGTGTTTGTTTCCTTATTTCCTATAAATCTCAAGATCAATAAAATGCATAAAACATGGAAACAAAGCTGAGAGAGGGTGAAGATTAGGAAGAATTTTTCTTGTTTCTTGTTTAAGTACAACTGTCAGAATGACACTGGCTTTCTAGGGAAAGATGCCATGAAGAATAATCCATCCAACATATGTGGTTGCTGTAAATTATACACAATTGTTACTGGGATAATGCCAATTGCAGAAAAACAACTAAAATCATCTGGAAAAGTAGAACAGTAAGATGTAAGAAGCAATAAGACAGAAGTGGAAAACTCGTAAGCGTAAGAATTAAGTGGTTTTGTTAGCATCAAACAGATTGCAGTCCTAGCAGGGTAGAAAACATTTGCAGGTCCTGCTGTGATACTTTAGCAAGCACCATAGATATAAGATGGAGTTAAGAATTGGTAAACTGATAAAGTATTACACCCTAAAGGAATTAATCTGCTGAAAGTTACAGAAACTTTAAATTTTTTTGTATTAATTGTGGAGAATTGTGCAAACAATCAAAAAATAAAACTTACGAATATGCTTGAATACCCTGATCATTTTTAACAGCTTTGCTTGTGACAATGTATTCCATTAGAATCTTTGGTGAAGTAGAAACATTTGTATATTTCATTTGGATTCTATAAAAACTACATAAAGGGAATATAGGATTCCAACACAACTATTTCATTAAGAACCGGTTTAATAACACTGTAAGCTCGGCGTTAAGAACCTTGAAGTGCTGAAGTCAGACGTGCAGAAGCCTGATTTCATTTCACTTTTAGTTGCTAATGGCCTTGAGGCTTTATCTGCTGGTTTAAAAAGCCTGTTAGATAAAAAGTTCCTAGTATGAATGACTTAGCCCACTGTGCGTATGCTCAGTTCTTGTTCTTAGAAAATGTACACCAGTTATGGCTTAGCTGACATTTTTAACAAGAGCTTGCTAGCTCTTAAGCATCAGCAAACATGTATTAAAGTACCCTCTAAGAGTAACTAGTGCCATTTTAGCATTTGTCAGCCTACAGTTGTTTAATGAGGTTCTTAAGCACTTGATAATCTCAGCAATGTCTGAACACCAAAAAATTAAAGTGTTTTAAAGTAAAAAAAATATCATGTAGTGTTGCCCTGCGCTGTAAAAACTAATCTGTTTACTTCAGAAACAATACTATAGTTCATATAAACAAGCTGCTAAGTAGCAATGGCAGAAATTGAAAAACGGCTATATGGCACAGGTTGAGTAATGGATAACAGATAACATTATGCTCTACATTGCTTATCTGAAATCTGCTGTGTAACTTGAGCCTTTTCTCCTTTGAATGGCTTCCCGCATGGCTACACAACAGCTTATTTATATAAATAATAGTTTCTGAAGCAAACACTGCAGTTTTACCAGTGCAGGGCAACACTGTATTATGTTTGTATTACTTTAAAACAATTTAATTTGTTGATGTTACTGATGCTTTAAGGTTGCTGCAGGAAAGACTCATGATGAAAAGTGCCCTAAAGTTTTACTAATATCCTACCATTTTGGTTGGTTGCTCACTAAGAACACAAGACACTTTGGGATAGGTTTCATCTTTCAGATGACACACACATCTCAATGTAATTCATATCACTAATGGCACATGACCATCTACCTTGTTCTACTGGAGAACGTTTCCATACCATAGGTGACTAGGTGACACAGGGGATTATTTGTCAAATTTTTTTCTGATTATTTTAATTAATAAAGTCTGGGCATATTAGAATCCACAATTGGACATTTTTTATTATAAAAAAAATCATGTTTTAATCGGATTGGGGACAAACACAAAAAAAAAGTGTGAAAATCCAAATCATGTGATTTTTCCCCAAATCACTCGATTTTTGCGGGTTTCAGAAATTTTGCCCAACAAGTGTGAAATAGTCAGATTTTCAGGCTAATTCCAGCACAGAGCACAGAAAATTTCAGATAGGATAGGGACCTCTCCCACTGACTTATATACAACCTCGATAGGTCTGAGATGTCGGATTTTCAGATTCAGACTTTTTTCATCCACGGAGTGTACTAAATATTGACAAATTTTAGTTTGGATTTTATAGTTGAACTTGAATTTTTTAAGTTTTTGACTTCAGTCAACTCCAGAATGAGGGAGAAGTCATCTCCTAAATTCCGAACACGCAAATCTTCTACCTCAACGTTTATTGGGTCTGAATTTTCTTCTCCTGTTTCTCCTACTGCCAGTTCAAGATGAACCAGTGCAAATTGGAGCCATGCGTTTGTCACCTGAAGAGAGAAACCACATGCTGGCCTATGCATGTATTGCGATATCTTCACGATAGAAGTGCTCCAACCCCTATTACAATTTTACTTTCAATGCAAGACTCCTATGTACATTCATAGAACTGGGGTGACTGATTTCAGCGGCTTTCAAACAATTCAATAGTGACGTATGTACACACACACATAATATAATCTCCCGACCGCTCACCCACAGTGTGGCGTGGTCCGGGTGCTTGGCCCCGAACCCTTCGCTTTATCCCACAATTAAGAACATAGGTCAAACCAGGGGTCACTCACCGCTCCTACTCGGTGGCCTGGGTGCTGCGCCCCGAACCCTCAGCAAGGGGAGACTTCCGTGTATTCTTTTCACCAAAAAGGCACGCACTTCACCGGACTCTCGGAGCGGTTAAAAGGTAACTTTATTACACGAACATTGGTAGTCCTAACGCGTTTCGTGTGCAATCACACGTAATCATGTATTGCGGCTTACCAAGACATCTTGTGAGATCCTGTCCTACCAGACCTCAGCATCAGGTAAACATCTCAGTCTTACTCCTGTGCCTCTTGAAATTTGTCTTTCTGCCTGAGCTGTGGATGGCAGGCCACTCTCGCCGGGAATTCTCAACTCTGCTACCCCTCCTTTTCTAATTCGTGTCTTCATAAAGAAGAAATTTTGTTTCTACTTATCTGATGGGAGCTAAAGTTTTTACCAAGTTGTATTTACGTGGGGCGTACAACCTCATTCGTATACATCAGGGGGATGAGTGGAAGACGATGGACATTATGAGTATTTGGTTATGCCGTTTGGCTTGTGCAATTACGCGCTGTCTTCCAGGATCTCATTAACAATGTCCTTTGTGACTTTTTCAAACTTGTGTCATTTTTTATTTAGATGATATTCTGCCTCTGGTTAAGGAAAAATTGCCTCTATGCTAAACTTAGAAAAGTGAATTCCACAAGTCTATAATTTCTTTTCTGGGCTATTTTATTTCTTCCTCTGGCTTTGAGATGGATCCTGCTAAAGTTTCTGCTGTCCTTGACAGGCTTGTTCCCAAGGGTATGAAAGCCATTCAAAGTTTCTTAGGATTTGCCAATTTCTATTGCAAGTTCATTAAAAATTTCTTTCAGACTGTAGCTCCTATTATGGAAACCTTCTAAAGATTCTTGGACTCCACAAGCTCAAGAGGCATTCGTGACTCTCAAGAAACTTTTTACTTATACTCCGATTCTTCTTCACTCTGATCCTGGCCGACCTTTTATTCTGGAGGTTAACCCTTCCAAGGTGGGAGTTGGTGCAGTCTCAAAGGAAGTGCACCTTTCTCTGACTATAAGATCCACTCCCAATATATTGCTCCGGATGAAACCTTAAATCTTAGGGAGTAAGCAATCACAGCGAGGTGGAGGCAGGGTGTAGTGTAATACTGTAACTGTATTCAGGGTGCAAATAATTGGGCGCCAGTGGTTCTTATAACTTAACCAAAGAACATATTTATTGACCAGACAATCCACACTGGAGTGTACAGCAATCACATCAGCACATGCAGCATCAACAGTGGATAGGCAATACTCACAGCACCTTTGGTCAGGGACTGTCCCCTTCAAACATGGGAGACAATGTATATGCAGCATTGAGGAGGTACACCCAGCTTTCAGCCTTTTCCCTAAGTGGAACCTGAGGAGACACTTTGAATACTAGGTCTGTACACTTAGTCCCTACTCTGGGCAATTAGTACCTGGGATCTTAATCCCACTCACAATCCTCGTAGGAGCCTCAAACTGCTCAGCCTATCTATACTAGACCTGACCTGTCTAGGTTCCACTCGAACTCTGCCTGCCTGCTCAGGCCAGAGCCAGCACAAGATGGACACTGAAAGCATGGCTTATAATGCTTTTATACACAGTGTCATCTACTGGTCACTGTGGGTAACAGCAAGGGGCATGGATTATAGCAAGAATAGGAAACAGTTCCCCCTCCTAACTGTATTTTAGGACCCACTTAGGTGTCCATAACACTTGGGGACTGCCTGCTAAATATACTGGGAGGTTAATTTACCAGTCCCCTACATATACAGTATATATATATATTTATATATAAATGTATATATACAAATATATATATATATATACATTACAAGGCTATTGCACACACTTGTATTAGATCATATACCCTGGTGCTCCCAGAAATTAAGGAATACAGATAAGCAGATGCTGGTGCTCACAGGGAATTTTCTACAAAGTTTGAATCTATATTGAATCGAAGTTTCAATATATGTTTATATATATATATATTATATATATATATATATATATACTGTATATAGAACTAAAAATAATCTAAAACAATTTCATGATGCTTGAAACTTGATGTGATTCTGTCATATGAATGTGTATATTATTATGGCACAGGAGCTAGGATTAGAAGAACTAAATCTTATTGCTCCTGTTGTGTCAGAATGTTGAATGTAAAAATTGACATGAAATCTGACAAGTCTGAAAACCTGCTGAATATAAATAATGATGCAAAGAAAAGCAAAGGTTGTAGTAGGATTTTTAGGTATGAATAAAATGCATAGTATAGTTAGTTTACATATACTGTATGTCATCTGAGATAAAGCATTACATTTTCCTTATTGTACATGTCTTATACCTACATATTTATAGACTTGGGGGGTTATTTTCTAAACTCTATTTTTTAATATCTTTCATTGCACTGCTTTTGATTCCACATTATATTTTTCTGGTCTGAGTTTCAAAGGAGAAAAAAAAATGTCTTCATAGAAAATATAACTTGAATGTTTCGTGCTTTATTTGTTAAAAGTCCAAATAAAAATGTAACCAATCTCAAACCTGCTGAGGTCATGTAAAAGTCAATGGCAGATGTACCATTTACAGTTGGAAGATATCATGATCTACACTGGATTTTGTATAATAATGTACTATATGTAGTACAACAATGAGTTCATCATTGTACATATGTCTTACACCCACATATTGGCAGACTTGGGGGGGTATTTACTAAACTCTATTTTTTTCTGTTCATGAATACCTTTTATTGTACTACTTTTGATTCCACGTGGTATTTTACTAGAGTTTCAAAGGAGAAAAACATTTTCTTCATAGAAAATATAACTTGAATGTTTTGTGATTTATTTGTTAAAAGTCCAAATAAAAATGTACTCCATCTCAAACCTGCTGAGGTAATATAGTTACATAGTTAAATTGGGTTGAAAAAAGGCAAAGTCCATCAAGTTCAACCCCTCCCAATTAAAACCCAGCATACACACACCCCCTCATATGACCATAGCTATACTAAGGGGCACATTTACTAAAGGCTGAATTGATTCAAATTGAAAATTCAAATCAAATTCGAATTTAAAAAATTCGATAGCCCAAAATTCTATTTGAATTGGCCAAATTCGAAAATGTGAATTCGATTGAAGTACTTGCCCTTTAAAAAAATTCGATATAACAATTTCGACAGGTAAAACCTACTGAATTGCTATACTGTATATCCCTATGGAAAGCTCCAATAAGATTTTTGCAAGTTTTTTTGATCGAATACGAAAAATTCAATTGAATGCTTGAAATTGTTTGACTCGATCGATTAAAACGATTTTATCGATCAATCAAATTTTTCTTATTCGATCGTTCGATAATTCAGATTTTGTTAAAACCCCTCAAATTCAAAATTCGAATTCAAGGGGTTTTAATTTCGGATTAAATTCAAGGGTTAATTAAATGTGCCCCTAACTGTAGAGTTTAGTATCAAAACAGCCTTTGATATTATGTTTGTCCAAAAAATCATCCAAGCCCCTTTTAAAAGCATCAACAGAATCGGCCATCACAACATCACTCGGCAGTGCATTCCACAACCTCACTGTCCTCACTGTGAAGAACCACCTACGCTGCTTCAAATGAAGGGGTGGCCTCTGGTGATCCTCTTTATGGGTAAAAAGGTCCCTCTGATATTTGTCTATAATATCCTCTAATGTATTTATAAAGTGTAATCATATCCCCTACACTGGATTTCGTATAATAATGTACTATGTGTAGTACAGCAATGAGTTCATCATTGGTAGACTTGGGGGGTTATTTACTAAACTCTATTTTTTTCTGTTCATGAATACCTTTTATTGCACTGATTTTAATTCCACATAGTACTGTATATGTTAGAGGTTGGTCTGTGCAAAAACAGTTCTACATACTAAGCTTCCACAACTGGCTGCTTCCAGGTTAACCCACAACATGGGAGAAACATAAGAAAGTGGCATCAAAGGCAGCTACACTACACTATTAAAACAGAGATTTGTAGATTGTTTGATTGGAGCGTCTTCCTCCAGGCTCCAGTCTGTACTAGTGATGGGCAAATTTATTCGCCAGGGGCGAATTCGCGGCAAATTCCCACAATTCACCGCTGGTGAATAAATTAGCAAAACACCAGCGAAAATTTGCCTAAAAAAAGGAGTCGTGCGTCGTTTTTGATGCGACGCGGCGAAAACAACGCAACGTGCGTTGAAAACGACTCGACAAAAACGACACAACGCATCGAAGTTGCAGCGACTCGCATCAAAAACGTGCCTCTGCTCATTTCGTGAATTTTTCCGCCAAATCTGGGTAGATTCGCCCATCACTAGTCTGTACTACTTTCACATTTCACCAGATATAGTAGGGAAGCTCAGCAATATTTTGTAACTCATTCAAATGTTAGCTGATAAAAAACATTGTTTGCATGGTTTCAGTCTTGTAAAAAAGGGGTGTGAACAAGCCCGAAACGTCACATTGTTGCAGATCCTAAAAGCCACATGGAATAAAGGCTTTTTAAATTGAAAATCCTCTTTGGAGCTGTGTCATACTTCACATTCAGTCTTGTAAAATACATATATTACTATAATTTTATAAGGGACATTGGGACAAGGGACATTGGCTAATCAAAGGTCCCATTGTGATTGTGTACATTTGCTTCCTTTTCATTTAATAATCACTGAAAAAGGATCACTGAAAAAAGACACAAAAATAACATGGAAGGAGGAAAAAAAGTGGCTTCTTTTTTTAAATCTTACCTTTGATAATGGCTTTGTAATTATCACTGTATGATTAATGTGTCTAATTACTCTATTTTGTTTCCTACATATTTTCACATATATTCTCATGATAAAACAAGAAAGCGTTTATGTTCAAAATCCTCCTGGGATTCTCTGTGGATCTCTGGGTTAGATATAGACATACTGAAATTACTTTAAAGCTGTGTACTTTTAAATGTTCATATCAAAATAATATCTTTGTGAAAGACACAATATTATAAAGTTATGGAAATGATTGAAACCAGAGGGAGTATGTGGATAATATATTGGATTTGGAAAAGCCAGTGGTTTAAATCATTTCGGTAATTTAGCCAGCGCTCTACTCACTGAAAATGTAAATCGAGAGGCACATTTATCAACACTCTAATTTTAGTGGCTTTAAAGGTTTAAGAAACCACGAATAAACTCTTTTTCTTAAGAATAACACAAATGCCATTTTATTTATGAACATACAAAAAATACATAAATACATACAAAAAATGCTGATTGATGTAATAAAATATATAAACACTTCAAAACCTCTAAATTTTTTTAGTTTTTTGGACAATTAATTAAAAACCATAATCAGAAAACCATAAAAAAATCTAAATTGATTGACCAGCACAACTCCCATTGGTTTCTATAGGACCTCAACAGCTTTTATTTCGCAAATTTAGTATTAGAGTTTTTCATGGTTTTTACACTTAATAAATATCACATTTTTAGAGTTTTAGAGAAATAAGGAAAAACCTAAATTTTTGGACATTTGTGGGAAAAAAATATAAATTTGAATGTTAGGTAAATAGGTCCCTTAGATAAGGTAAAACAGAAGCTGCCTAGGTTTGATTCCAGTCAGAGCATTGAGTTCTACTCATGAAGGTACAATTTAAGAGTTTTCTGAGCCAGGGTTTTTTTTTAAATTTGATCACTGGCATATTTATGGGAAAAATTATAAATCACAGAAAATCACATTGTTATATTGATTTGTAAAACATCTGACTGTTTAAAAAACTAAAATTGAAAAGTTAAAAGTTATGGAAATGATATAAACCAGAGGGCGTACATGGACATAAAGATACATAATTTAGTAAAGCCAATAGTTTAAATAACCGCAGTACTTAAACAAGAGCTTTTTGAGACCTCACAAAAAAGGGGAATGTAATATGTTTCACTAGCACAAAAAACATTTGCAAAGATGCTTGCAAACATTAGCGATTGAAGACCTCTGACCTCCTTGAAAGTTGTGCGATCTAATTGCTTTTGCAAACATTCGCAGTGTAGTTAAATTTTGCCATTGCAAATCATTTTTTGCAAAAAAATATTTAACAAACCTGCAAAGCAGGTATTAAAGGTTCGCAATTAAAAAGACAAATATTACATTGAGACAGGCAGATGTTTATTCACAAAGTTTTACTCTGCGGATTTTATTACATTTCCACTTAAAAATGTAAATCTGACAAAAAAATAGCTGCCGAAGATTCCACCCAGAGCACGGTGTTCTACTTATGGGGGAACAATTTAATGATTTTCAGATTAAGGATTTGATTGAAGTTTGATTGCTAGCATATTTATAGGAGAAAAACTGAGAAACCACTGAAAATCTCAGGGCATTCCTCCATCTTACGACTCTCATAGTTGAAAAACATTGCATTGCAATCTTTCAGCTAAAATACTATTCCTCATGCTGAACAGGATGGTCACTTAGCCTTTATTGTCTTCTATGAGACAGTTTCCTCATATTTGTAACTAATCAATTTCCCTTGCAAATGTCTGTTACATAGTTATAGTTATATAGTTACATAGGGTTGAAAAAAGACATCAAGACATCAAGTTCAACCTCTCCAAAAGTAACCCAGCATCCACACACACTAACCCTCCATACCACCTGGCTGTATATGATGTTTCGATTAAAGTAGGACTTCTGCTGGGATAGGCTTTATCTTTCTCGCCGCAAAAGAGATAATGTTATTTAACCTTTCCTTTTTGTATTGAAACATGACATTGGGCACTGCTTTCGTCTTCTTGGTCTTCAATAATATATTTTGTTAACAAGACCATAAAGTAAAAGAGGGTCTACTGCTGTGAAGCCCACCAGATGCTAAAAGCTTTTATATTGCACCAATTTGAAACGATTCATGAGAAGCATGAATCACTTTGCAATAATGGAAATAAATCTGAAAATACATAGGCTGCATGTCAGTTTTGTGGGTTTTTTTCGAAACAAGGTTTTTACTGGAAATGTTCTCAGTGGAGGAGGATAATAAGAATAAAAAGTCACACCATTTATCAAGTTGAATGCACATGAACAAAATGTATTCAGAAGGGGATAAACACAAAAATATAGATATACAAAATGTACACTTTATTCTATTGCAGAACAATCCCCAAATGCAAAAATATGCTTGGAATTAAATATCTCTAAATAGTATTGTACAATTAGCGAGTGTTATTCAAATGAAAAGAAAATCACATTATTTGAATATGTATGTGTCCCAGATGGTGAATCATGCTAAAACATTTGGTAGATGTGTAGAATTTGTGTTCGGGGTTTTATTTATCTCAGTCAGTCTAGGAAATATATTCAATCTGCAAATATTATGGCTGAAAATGGTAATATGGATGTAGGCAACAAGTATTTGTTTTCATAAAAGTAATGGAAATGGAATCATTGGTTTAAAGTTAGTGACTATTTTTTTTTTTTTTTTTGGTTTTTATGAAGATATATTCTGAATCATTCCATTGTTCTTCCTATATTTTTTCTTCTGGGTTTGGTGATTTTTCCTCTTAAAGCAGCTAAATAGGACATACATTCTCCCTTCTGTCATTTCATTTATACAAGTAACATGTTTGACAAGGTACAATATCAGTTAATTATTAAATTATCTGCTCTGTACAGTAACTTATAGAAATATAGAGTTTATAGAAATATTGAAAACTGGTCAGCACAACTAAAGATATTTAGATATTGTTTCTTTAATTTAGCTCCACAAATTTGATGTACTCACAATAAATTATACTCAGGATTTCTGAGGTGTAAGAGTTTTATTTTTTTTTCAATACTGTTTTTTTATTTCTTTTATGCTTGACAATTATATTAACAAATCACACAAAATAAAATGAACAAAATTAACAAATAGCAATTAGGATATGTCCGGTAGACATGAACTCACAGGTAGTGGTTAACATTTCTGTATCTTATCATAGTGACCAATATATAGCACAAGGCTGTCTCCATATCCAGAGAGAAGTTTATGAACAACCTTTATTAGTTAAATTCTGTAGGTGGTGATGTCGAGTTGTCAACTTTTATTCATAGGTGCAGTGATTAACTTAATAGTAAATCTATTAAGGTAATGACTCCTGGGTAGTTCCATTGTAGCTTGTAGGTTTGTAGTATTCATAAGTGGTTGGTTCGTTTCCTGGACAGGTTCGGCTCCACGTAACACTTCCTGTTCATACCATGTGGTGTGTTGAAATGTTTGTATGGTAAGTTGTCTTGTTGTGGGAGGTAGCGTGTTTATGTAAGTGGACCAGGTGTCAATGAATTTTGCCATATGCTTTTCTTTATCTGTCAAAGTTTCCACCCAGTCCATATTAAAGACATGTTGTAATTTTTGTAACACCAAAGATAAAGGTGGAGGGGATTGTGATAGCCGTTTATGGATTATAGCTTTTCTGGCAACTGCTGCCAAGTATTTAGCCAATATTTTTCCAGATTTGTAAATGTTAGCATCAGGCAGAAATTTGCTAAATATGGCCCAGGCTGCTGTAGGTAACATTGTTGTGGGCACAGCCATAGACAATGGATTAAATCTGCTCTAGATTCTCCACATTTAATGCATTGGTCTGAGTTTGCAGTTCCTATATGGCATCTTTATATAGGGGTTAAAGTCTGATGTAATATTTATGTTGTATGGTAATTTCTTCATGGCTTGTCTATGAAGGTGAAGGATATCTGCATTGTCTGCTTGTGGGATTACTGTGGTCCACTTTGTGAAATAAGAATTGGAATTACCCACATCTAATGTGGATCTGATTTGTCTGTGGACTTGGCCGGTTGATTTGATTGTGTCCCTTCTAAGCCATAGTGAGTCTATCGGATTATTTTTGTCAGTAAATTGGGCCAGATGTTGACAAATGAGTCAGCTGTAGTAACGGAAAGTGGTGAGATTGTAAAAACTGATAATTCTGTATTAAGTCTGCGATTGGTTGCAAGGTGAACTTGTCCGTGTTTAAATATTTGATGTTCTGTAAGCCCTTTAATTGCCATATGTTAAATAAAGCACTATTTAGAACAAACAAGGAAAAGTTGTGCTCACCACTGATTTTTAAAAACCATTAGGCGGGGGTGCA
>CM044432.1:17595208-17621675 GCA_024363595.1 Xenopus borealis | reverse complement strand
GCCTGAGGAGAAATTTTTATTTATAATCCAAGTAAGATGTATAGAGTTGAATATGGGGTGACAGGTTTTATATGTATGGATGAAAAGTGGGTTATCTTGCATGTTCAGTAGGGCAACATTTGGATTTTGTAAAGAAGTTTGGGCAATATGACCATTTTTATTAAGTGAATTCTGCCCATAAATGATAAATTGGTGTTTATCCATTTTCTAGTTTCTTGCTCTATGTGATTAATGATGTGTCTGATTGGTTTCGTTTGTATATGTCATGGTGAGATTGTGGCAATTGAATTCCAAGGAATTTAATATGCATTCTGGCTTTATTAAAAGGAAAAGGATTGTTCCAGTCTGCTGGGGAAGTAAGCACAAGGCTTCCAATTTTCCTAAAGTTTATTTTGAATCCTGCTATTGAGCCAAAAGTCAACATTTTTGTAGGATAGTAGGTAGTTCTGTTTTTGGCTTGTTTAAGAAAAGTAGAATATCGTCCGTGTATGCTATCAATTTGAGTTGTTGTGCGCCTAATGTTATGCCTTTAAAGATATTGTTGTTTATTAAATGTCGTAACAGAGGGTCCAGGGCAATGTTGAAAAGTAACAGCAAAAGAGGAATTCCTTGCCTGGTCCCTCTTTGTATCAAGAACCTGGAGGAGTTGAGTCCATTTGCAGTGATGTGGGTGTAAGAATGTATATAAAATGTTCTAAATAGATTTAACATTTGAATACCGAAGTGTTGAAATTTAAGAAGTCTTTTAATGTGTTTGTGTTATTCTATAGAATGCTTTGTCCACATTTAAGTTAATTAACATGCCGAGATTTCTCTTTTCCAGGTTGCATTGATAGATGACTGCAATTGCATTTTGTATGGCTTGGCCTGGATTTCAGTTTTTGAGGAACCCTACTTGATGTGTGGTGAGTATGTGCGGGAGAATTAATTGTAATCTATCTGCCATGATTTTAGTCAATAGTTTTAAATTCTGATTTAGTAGAGAAATTAGTCTGTATGAGGAAGGAAGGGTAGGGTCTTTTCCTTCCTTTGGAATGAGAATGATCCTAGTTTCGTTCGCTTCATTCCATAGTGGCGATCCTTGAGAGTTTTATTATTTGCTTTCTTTGCTGAGCTTCTTGTTGGTTCCAAAAAGACTTATTCTTATTCTTTTATCCTACCCCTACCCCATTTCTGTTTGCTGATCTATTGCGGTGGTCCTGCCTAGTTCCTGGAAATGCCCTCTTATAATTTTCCTTAGATATTGAGCAAATAAGACCCAGCTTCAATACTCATTATCTGCTTTGTGTAGTCTATTGAAATCAGATAAGCTGTATTTTTCTCTTGGGGTGTACCTTAATATAGCCTAATGATTTGCTAATTCTGATTCTATTAATTAGAATTCCATTGCAACTCACTAGTTAACAGCCACTAGTTACCAATCTCAATCAGTCATCCACCCTATTTTAGTTCCATCCACTAGAAATACGTCTTTGCCCTTTCCCACATATTGTCACAAGAACTGAGTAGTTAAAAAATTAGATCCTTATGATAAGAGCATATTGTTTATAACACCGATGTAAATAAAAATCACCATGGAAACAAAGGATAATGCAAAACACAAATAAGGGGGATTTATAATTGTACAAATTCACATTTTTGCTACAATTAGTGGCAGAATCGAATCTCACTATGTGAATTTTTTTTAACTGTAATAAATTTGAATATACTCACAAGTCGAATAGGAGGTTATTTATGAAATAACTTGAACATCTAATATTGAATCGAATGATCAGAAAATTCTAAACGAATTTGAATAAAGATTTCCTACATCTAATACATATGTTACTTTTCTTTTTCATCTTATCATTGTTTTTATTTTATTTGTTTAGACAACATTTTTGGCAGTTCAGCATTCCCTTTAGGTATAATTATACTGCACCTTGTATTTTCAGTCAAACAATTCTTCCTATATTTATGTGTCCTTCTCTTTGTCTTTTACTTAAAAAGGTCTTCTTACAGCATCGAAAAAAAAAACGAATTCCATGAAAAAGATGCTGTGAAAAAACTCCTCACCTTTTATTACTGTATCATGCAAGGTACAGTAGATACTATACGGCAGCTACAGGAAAATTGCCATATTATGAGATAAAGATAAGTATTTGATGGCAAATAATTTTCATGAACCCATATTGAGGGCAAAATAATTCTATTGAGTTTATTTAATATTTTAATGATTTTTAGGAAAATTAATGTATGGTGATGCAAATTAAGGAAATAGCCGTATCCAACACACCCTAATTCACAAACATTCCTGATAATAGATCATGTACACTGTATTTTAAGGGATGCAGATATTAGATTAAATATTTGTGGTAAAAGTATTTTAACTCATATTTCTGTAAATGCTTGTACTTCCATGTAAAAGAGAATAATATGCTCCTCATAGAGATCGGACTAAGCGTCTAACGCTAGCGCAAATTCGCCAGTGTGATGTCAAATCGTAACTTTGCAAATTCCCTAACACCGGCTCTGGCGAATTTACGCTAGTGAAGTAGATAGACTTGCACAGCTTCGCACCCTTACGCTAGGCGAATTTGCGCACTGACAAAGGATCGTAATTACGCAAATTCACTAAGATCAACTTTTTGCTGAACGTTACCACTTATGCTAGACTTCACTTTGCCTGCTCAGACCAGGCAAAGTTCAATAGAAAAGATAGGAGTTGGAAAAAATATATAAAATTTTTCTAAGTCCCAAAAAAACGCTGTGGCGTGTTTTACCATTGTGGGTGATAGTCTGAAAAAGATTGTTTTTTTTGGGGGGGTTATCCTCCTTCCCCTCTACGTTTCCTAACATATGGCAACTCAACTATACAGGGGGCACATGCCGTACGCAAATACGCTACCGTTCGCTGACCTGAGTGTAAATTCGCACTTTAGTGAATTTGCGTAGCGCTTGCGAAAATTCGCCTGGCGAAGTGTGGCGAACACTAGCGAAGCCTGCACTGGTGATTTTTCAGATCTTAGTGAATTTGCCACTAAGTGCGTCATCATGGTCTACTACTAATTTAGCTATGCAAATGGGAAGAAATTAAGTAAGTATTAGAAATTCAATAGTTTTATAAAAAAAAAAAAAGCTTTAGCTTTGATGGCTGTATCCCTTTCGAAACAAAATGATACAAAAGGGTAGCAATGATACTAGCAAAAGTCATCAAGATGCGTGCCAAAACTATTTTGACACCCATTGACATTTCATCAGTTTTGCTAATTTTTCAGGGAAGCAAAACGGCACAGATTCACCCATCACTAATCAAGACTCAATATGGTACTGAAATGTCACACATGTGGATGAATATCTCACAGCCTAAACCCACTCTCAATGATATTATAGGGGTTTTTATGATAATTTTCCCCATGATCAGTTGAATGAAAAATCACATTCTTTAAAGGTAGTTGTATCAACATGAACTCCATGTGCTTTGGTATAGTTGTGCCCAGTACCACTTCTATCATCCAGTTATGAATGGAGCATTTTTCTGCCAATTGGCCCCGGTGAACCTCCAAACCAGGTGGTAGCTCCAGGGTTCCCACAGTTGTCTGCTTCAGTAGGCACAGATATGCCAAAACAATTTGGCACATATCACTATAATAACCTTGAATTTATTGAATCTGACTGTATTTAGGAAAGCTAATACTCCACAGTTTGCCATCATTTGCTTCATTTGCTACCCATTTCTGAAAATTAGAATATACTTTTCAAATTTGTTTCAGTTGACTTTTGGTAGATCTGAGCCAGCTATATAAAAACTTCTGATTGATGGAGCATGTCATAATTTCAGGATTATGAAAGCTTGAATTGAACACTTTAACAACAATCATCTAATCATTGATAAATCGTGAGAAGACTTAATTAGCTCTTTGAAGCACAGCCTTCACCTTGACCCACACCTTGATAAATGTTTTTGTCAGTAGTTGTAATACTGAATACAATTGGGAAGTCATTACAGATGATAAAACTATTTAAAATGATTTAGAAATTAAGAACTATTTCCAGACTGAGTTATAAAAATATCTTTCTCCTGTAGTAGCATTGTTATTTCTAATTTCCAAAAATACTTTTGTTCTCACCCAGATCCTGCTTACTTATACTGTACTAGTAAAGCACGTGTTCCTTCTCTTCTATACATTGCCTTTGGGTTTCAGTTTTTAAGTTTTGCATTGTGATTATAGGATTAAATTAAAGATATGAAAAATCAAAAATGTGTTAGCATGATTTGATCATGTGTAAGAAGAGTACAAATTATTGTCATTGGAAATTTCTGATCATGGCTTAATTTTCAGTCTCCAAATTCATTAGAGCACCCATTCCAGCAACCAGTGGGGTTGGATTTAGTAAAGTAATTTGTATAAATTTTATTAGATTATAGAAACAAACAAAAATATAGTTCTTCAATGCTTACCTCTCTCTGTCTAGGTAGGTAGCATTTTGCTTAGCATCTAATTTTATATTCTAATTCCAGAAGGAATATATACACAGCTGCTCAGTGGAGAGCACTTCTGATTTGCAGATCTGGGGTCATGTATTCAGTCCCGGCCCAGTCACTATTTGCAAGGAGTTTGAATATATTTTCCCAGCATCTGCATGGGTTTTCACCATATGCTTTGGTTTCCTCCTGCATTCCAAACACATTCAGGCTAATTGATAATTGTCTTCTGGCTAAAATGATCACAGTGTGTTTGAATATGATAGTGATCTTAGATTGTAAGATCCACTGGGGCACTTAATGATCTATAATCTCTGTAAAGTGCTGTGAAAATATGTCTGCACTATATAGATAACAGAAAATAATAAAAAAAAGAGAATGCCTTTACTAAATCTTTGTTGAAAAGATAGAGAGCAAAACAAATTATACCAAAAGAATAAGATATCATATCTGAGGTTGGCATACTTGGGCATTCAAAAAGTATTAAAAACACCCTAGACATGCTTAAGCCATTAATTTTATCACATGCTTTTTCCACATTTTGCTTATCATGATTAGTCATGGGCGAATTTATTAGCCTGTGGCGAATTTGCGGCAATTTCCCACAATTTGTGAAATGCCAGCAAACTTTCGCCCAGGCAAAAATTCTCCGCCGTCTCGTTTTGTATGCGGGGCGCCCATTACCGGCATCAAAAAAGCAGACGCGGGCGTCTGTTTTTTCGATGCCGGCAATGGACGCCCGCGTCCAAAATAAGATGCGTTAATAGAAATTCACAATAAATTCAGAGAAGTGAAATGCTTCACTAATCACTAATCATGATCTTAGATTTTTTATGTCTATGGCATAATTAACAGACAAGTGCACAGAGGATGTAGAAGTCAATAAAATAAACACTGTCCACTGTATAGTTATTTGATCAATAAAAAAATGTTGAAACTGCTTTACAAACATTTCTTAGATGGCAAAGACACAATAAATTGAATGTGTCAGGTTCAAGAAATGTTAACTGAACACTAACATAAGACATGCTTTGCTTAAATACTGTACTAATGAACAGTAACCCAAAATGTCCAATATTGATTACTTATGGAGAAAACTAAGGATTGAGTGACTAGATACAGAGCAGCAATAAATTCTTGGATGTTCCAGTCTGTTTAGGGAGGATGATACATTAGTAAATATGTCCAGAAGTACATCATGTTCTAGTCTCTGCCAATTGGTAACATAGTTTTAGGAGAAAGCAGCAGCTTCCGATATGTGATAGCTCACTACCATCTTCTCCAGTGATTGGCATTCCTTTTGATTTGTTTTAAAAAACAATCATAAAGGTTACATTGTGTTCAGATATAAATGTATTTTATTAGACTACCAAGACCAATTCACATTGTAAAAGTTTACGCAGAAATTCAGAGGATTCCCCATTGCGTGTAAATCTGCCGTATGTAATGTTTCCAAAAGCTCTGTAGATGCTATTACATTTATAAGGAACTGTCGTACTCTATAAAAGTGTGCACAGTTTACAGTTCTGTCTGGGCAATGTATCAACTAAATCTTTTTGGAAAGAGCGAGGAAACAAATTAAATAGCATGAAATACAACAAAACAATAGCCTTTTGCCAATTCCATTATTCCTTTTCAGTAATAATCACTTTATACTATGATGTATGCCTCTTTCATTCCACAAACAACATTTATTTATGAAATACATGCTTTAACACATTACAATAGAAAGAGCAGTCACAGTTTCTTTCTAAAATCACATTTACACACCTACTTCTTTAAAAAAAAAATATATATATATATATATATTCTAGTGATGGGCGAAGGGGCGAATTTGCGGCGAATTCCCGCGATTCGGCGCTGGCGAATAAATTCGCGAAACGGCTGCAAAAATTCGCCGCCGAAAAATTTGCCCAAAAAACGAGTCGCGTGTCGTTTTTGACGCAACCGAAATCGACGCGATGCGTCAAAAACGATGCGCGACTCGTTTTGCAAATTTTTCACCAATTCGTGAATTTCTCTGGAAATTCGCGAATTTTTCGGCGAAGCGAAACGCGGGAGATTCGCCCATCACTAATATATTCTAATAATGAAAGATCCCCACAAATAAATACAACAGAAAGTAATTTAATCAGTGCAAGTGAGAAGTTACTTAATAGAAATAATAAGAAAGGAAAAATGGTAGTACAGGTGTCGGACCTGTTATCCACAATGTTTGGGATCTGGGGTTTTCCAGATAATGTATCTGTCCATAATATGGATCTTCATATCCTAAGTCTACTAGAAAATCATGTAAATATTAAATAAACCCAATAGGCAGATTTTGCTTCCAATAAGGATTCATCATATCTTAGCTTGGATCAAGTACAAGGTACAGGTATGGGAACTGTTATCCAGAATGCTTGGGACATGGGGTATTCAAGATCATGGATCTTTCCATAAATTGGATCTTCATGCTTCATGCTGTAAGTCTACTTGAAAATAATTTAAACATTAAATAAACCCATTAGGCTGGTGTTGCTTCCAATAAGGATTAATGCTACTTTAGACTGGCTCAAGTACAAGGTACTGTTTCTTTATTACAGAGAAAAAGGTTATCATTTCTAAAAAAAATGTATTATTCTGTTAATCTACGGGAGACAGCTATCCCCTAATTCAGAGCTTTCTGGATAACAGTATTCCAGATAATGGATCCCATAACTGCACTGTTTTATTACTACAGAGAAAATGGAAATATTTTTTTTTAAATTGTATTTTGATTAAATTAAATCTATGAGAAAGCCATCTCATAATTCAGATCTTTCTGGACAACCTGTTTCCGGGTAATGGATGCCAAACCTTTTTTATCTGGTGCCAATTATTTAATATAAAATACTGTAGGATTGTCCAACCTATGGATGTTACAAAACAAAAACAACTGATAATATTACATAATGGCACCATATATGCAGCAGATACTGCATAATATGATCATTGTTGAACAAGAAAAATCACACCATAATAAAGTAAATCAAACCCATCACCCCCATAGTCATCATAGTCACAAAATCCCCAGTATGAATAATGTGGAGCCAGTGAGAAACACTGGTGAGATATGCAAAGAGATGGTATAGAGCTAGGTTCTTAAATCATATAATACTCATCAACAAGTTAAATCACCAAATCAGTGCTAAAGTTTGAAACGTGGCCCACTCCTCACAAATCACTTGTTGTAAGACCACATTTGACCACATTTGTAAAGGAGATACTTTGAACACAGTGCATATATGGATAAAGTTCTGAGATGAGGATGAGGCATATTAGTGGGGAAATTATTTGAATTTATCAAGAAATTAATAAAAACCTACTTAATATTAGCATCTGTCTTCATTAAATACAAGCTTCAATATAATGTTGAAGGGCAGATTATAGGAAGGGAGTGAAGGTAAGGGAGTGAAGGCATTTAGCTTCCAATTGAAGCAATTTCTTATCTATGTCACCTATTCTTGAGGTTGCTTTAATATGTTCTACAGCTGCGAATTTCATGACTCCAGTATTTCCATTATGTAATTCATTGATATGAGTGGCTATCGATGTATTTTTATTATGTCTAACATCTCCGACATGTTCGAGAATTCTTTGTCTAAACTCTCTCTTGGTTTTGCCAACGTATGGTTTACCACATTTACATTTCATGACATATATGACCCCTGTCGTCTTAAAGTTAATGAACTGTTTAATGGGAAATTCCGCTATATCTTTTCTCCCCACAAAAGTATTTGTTTTCTTAACAAAGGGACATGCTAGGCAATCTCCACATCGGAAACAGCCAGTATATCTACTTGTTAGCCCTGTGTCTACCTGGATTCACATAGTGACTTCGTACCAATTGGGCTCTTAAATTTTTGCTGCGGCTGTTGCTATCTGCCAAAAATTCTGTGTTCAAAGTATCTCCTTTACGTGTCAAAGATACAATATTTGTTGCAACTAATATGTTAAAATGTTTCCAGAAGTGCAGCCTGTCAGCAACTTCAATCACTTCTAAAAGGAAGTGATGCGCAAATCCTGACGCATGCAAAGGCTATTTAAGGATAAATATGTCCCCGATGAAGCCATTGCTACAGCGAAACGCGTAGGGCTGTGGTGCTGGTGGCATAGGTGGACGGTGGGCAGTTATCTCCCACTTGTTCCCAACATAGGAAGGCAGGTCTTCTTTGGAAGAGAGGGCACTGGGCGGGCTCTGAATTTTCAGCATATAGCAACAGTATGGAACAACGTACTTAGGGGGAAATTAACAAAAGCGCGAAGCGTCTAACACTAGCACTAATTCGCCAGCGTTACGTCAACTTTGCAAATTTATGAACGCCAACTCTGGCGAATTTTCGCTAGCGAAGTAGATAGACTAGCACAACTTCTCACCCTTACACCAGGCGAAGTTGCGCACTGTCGAAGGATCATAATTACGCAAATTCACTAAGATGACCATTTTACTGAACGTTACCACTTACGCTAGATGTTACTTCGCCAGGTCAGACCTGGCGACGTTCAATACAATAGATAGGATTTTGAAAAAAAAATTGGAACTTTTTTCTAAGTCCCAAAAAAACACTGTCGTGTCTTACCTTTCTATGGTGATAGTCTGAAGCAGAGCAAATTTTTTTGGGGGGGGTTACCCTCCTTCCCCTCACATTTCCTAACATATGGCAACTCATCTATACAGGGGGCACATGTAGGGCAATAGGACAACTTTATTTTTTTTATCAAAGGTTTCCTGGGCTGTAACATATACTTCTATTAGACTTTTAAATTTGTGCTTTATGCAAATTAGGCATCGCTAGCGTAAAAGCGAAGTAAAGGTAGCACTACTTCGCTAAGTTTCGCCGCCCTGAGCGAAAATTCACATCTTAGTGAATTGGCGAAGTGCGGCGAATGTTAGCAAAGCCAACGCTGGCGAATTTTCACTGCTTAGTGAATTTCCCCCTGCTTACACTCCGGCGGATGGTGAAAGTTCTCACTGGGTCCGGGTACGAATAGACAGGCAGGCTACGGGTCACTGTGTGGAAGGGAGGGATCCGGGGCACATTTTCTGTGATCAGCTTTAAGCAGCCGCAGACTCCATTTAAATATAGAATATCTTATAGGCACCCTCGCTGCTCCACTGCGTAATAGGTTTTATTATATGTTTTTTAAGGATATTATCCCACACTACTTCCATGATATAGGAAGAGTGCAGTCTTTATTTAAGTTTGTTGAGAGTGCCCATTATGGGGTTGTTTTTTCTTTTTCCTTTTTTAACATTATACCATTAAAGGTTAAGTTTTAATACAATACAGACCTGAACTGGTATAGCACTGGTACTGCATACTGTTTATGCAGCACAACAGGTGCTACTCCAATTAGTGTTTGAATATTAGTAATCTATCTAACCTGCAGGTCGAATACATGTATACTATCAAGTTGCAGTGCATGCAGGACTTATTTATCTAAGGACAGTTATTATGCAGATTTATCAAGGGTTCAATCTCGAAGTGACAAAACTTCAAAATTCGACCATCTAATTGTTTTTTAAAAGTGTTTTTTCGATCAAAAACGGACCGTCAAATGATTCAAACGATTTCCCCCCAAAAAAATAGATTTCCAAAAATTTTCAAAAACACTCAAGGTTATAGGCTGACCCCCATAGGCTAAAACAGCAATTCAGCAGGTTTAAGGTGGCGAAGGGTCGAATTTGAATTTTTAAAGAGACAGCACTTCGATTTTCAAATGGCCTAATCTTTACATTCCAATCAAATTTTGACCTGTTTGACAGTCGAAGTACCCAAAAATTACTTTGGAATTCAAATTGTTTTAGTTCGAATTTTCACTTCGACCCTTGATAAATCTGCCCCTAAGTGTAGACTATAGTTTTCACCAACACACCTGGGTAAATCGACATCCCATGCTATATGCAGAGAATTCATTATGGGATCTTTATATTCATTAAATTGAGTTCTGGGGCTGATTAATTAAACAGCAATTTTTTTGGCAAATAAGTGAAACACTGCAGATTTGCCCATCACTTTTTTGGCACTAGCTTTTGTGCGACAATACAAAAACTTCATAGTTATTCTGCGGCAAGATGAAAAAGTCATTTTGAATATTTAATAAATTTCACTGCGTTTGTGGTTTAAGAGAAAGTGAATTTTTTCATGGTTTCAAAAACCTCTAAAATCACTGAAATGAGACTGACTGAAATTTGCAATGCAATAACAATGTAAGGAACAATATTACAGTGTGAAATGCAACTTTTGATTTTTATTGTGCAAATTGTTCTGCTCTTCATGACTTTAATTACGTTTCCCCATAGAGTTATTCTATGTAAATTATCAGTGCCAAAAGTCGCCAAGACAAAAAAGACGCAAAGACAAAAAAAGTCTCCACAAGAAATGCAACTCACTGACTTTAATGGCCTCAAGTGAGAAAAAAAAAATTGTACCAAAAAAAATTTCCATATTGACTTTGAAGCATTTTTTCACCATTGAATGTTTTGGCAATTTGAAATAGGACAAATTCACTCATTACTAATTACAATCTTTAACAGGGAGCTATCTCAAAACTTAAAGGGGAATAAGCTCAAATATGTGAGCTTCATCTTGTATATATAAGATACTTTCTAAAGCATATGGAGAGTATTAACATGCAGATTTTGTGGGTCAATCATTCATTTTAAAAGATGATTAACTCTAATTCATTGTCTAGGCAAAGGGAGCACATTTTATTTCACACACTTGATCAAAATCTAACAGGGACTCCTGCATGAAGAATGACAGACATATTGACGAGTAACCTGACTGTTTAAGAAATTTCAGTAATTATTTCAAAAATTACAGAATTTTCAGAGTATTTTATTTAGGTTTCTTATTTCTATATGTTCAAAATAACTGTAAGATTTTTCTTTTTTTTAAATCAAGGTGCAGCCAAAGACAAAGTACATTAAAACATACAGTCAAATAATTATACATGGTTTTTGGCTAAGGAATATAGTGTATTTGACATAAATGCAACATGAGATTATCATTGAAAAAAAACAAAAAACCATAACAGAAACATAAAAACATTCCATTCCAAGTAAATGGTTACAAATTGAGCACCTGAGGTGGTTGTCGGGCCAGAGGTTGCATATGTACCTGTGTGATTGCCTTCCAATCTAATCTAGATCCAATCTAGACCACCCTTTCTTAAAGGAATTGTTCAGTAAAAAATATAACCTGGGTAAATAAATAAACTGTGCAAAATTAGAGGCAGAAGCAAGAGCTGAGTACAGGGTGCTTAGCATTAGTTCTGGTTTTAGGGTGCAGACCGTGACAGCAGCTCTCTGCTAAGAAGATTTTTTCCAGCTGAGTTAATAATAATATACCCTTTCCTTTTCACACTCTAGTACATTGTTTATTCAAAGTATAACAAAACACAGCGTAATTGCCTTTAATGCTATCTTTTCTAAGCCAATGGCTCAAAAAAGAAAATCATAAGTCAAATATCAGTCTCTCCCAGTGGCAAATACTTCAATAAATATGAAAAAGCAACAGTTTTACCAAAAGAGAAAAAGATTGGCTACTTACGGAATATGTTTTCTAAACAATCATTGAGAGTATTTAAAGTGTGGTTCTTGCCCAGTTGATATGCCAAGAGATATTTACAAATAAGTAGTGATGGGCGAATCTGTGGCGTTTTGCTTTGTGAATTTTTCACAAATTTCATGAGAAATTTGCTAAAAGGTGAAAAATTTGTGAAGCACCTCTCATTTTGGACCGGGCACGGAGTTGAAAAAACGGATGCGGGTGAAATTTTTTACCCCAGTGAATTTTCACAGGCATTTTGCTAATTTATTTGCTGGCGCCGAATCGTGGGAATTCACCAAAAATAAGTCACAGAGGAGTTCAAATATGAGATTGTATCATCTATGAGATGATATGCCATCATGCTATGCTTTCTGATAGAGCTGATTCCACAAAGTGGCTGATTCATCAAGATGGTAGTTATTTTAGACATGTTCATGAATCAGCCTATGAATCACACCCATAGCTAGCAGAATATTAAGAGATATAATTTTAGAGTGATTCCATACCCAATGCATGCATTCATCTATTAAAAACCAATAAGTTTTCTTTTCTTCATGTTTCAGTTGATGTCTTTGATAGCTTTATTATTTTTCATTGAAGGGTATTTGTTACTCTAGGCTATATCTTGTCTCTTATGGTTAATGAAATATTCACTTTAATGATGGGAAAACTGTGTATTGACCGAGTTTAGCAGATACTTGAAATGCACATAGAATGCAAGTAGAAAGGAAATAAAATGTGTCCCTTTTTAGTATCAAAAGCAGCAAAAAAGGTCCTCTCCAATCAGTATCTAATTTAAATCAGCTTATGGTTTTTGAAATTGCAAACTAGGAGCTGTAAAATGCTAAATAACTCAAAAACCACAGATAAAAAATGAAAACCATTTGCAGATTATTTCAGTATAGGATTCTCTACATCATACTAAAAGTAAATATAAATGTGAACAAACCCTTTAAAGTAGCATGTTGAGGTAGAATAGGTTGGATCAAAGTGCTCTAAGGAGCAGCAGATGGAGTGGTTGAAAGGACAGGTTTGGGAAGGTAAGGCAAACAAAGTGGCAGTGGAGACTTTCTCTGGTCAGATCTCATAATTGGGGCAAATGTGTAGCTGTGACAGCAGAAGGATGCCAGCAGCAACTCGTGTTCATATTATTGCCACTGTGTCTGAAAGGGACTTGGGAACTATTGCTATCATATTCCCTACTGTGTAAATGTCCTTTGTTATAACCACTTACCTCAAATATCATAATCACTTTTCATTGGCTGTATTTAGTTATTGTTAGGCACTTTATCTTTATCACCAACTTCTTTAGGCACTTTATCTTTATCGCCAACTTGTTTACACATATATTTTGAACTTTAATTCTAATTGGATTTTTGCTTCTTTATAATGATATATGCATAAGTGTGGCATGCTATGTAATTGTTCCATCCTTAGCAATTTAGGTATTCCACATTTTGTTCCGAACCATCTTTGAGCAGCTGATGAAGTCTGATTTGGACAGAAAATATTTTTCTGTTGTGATCAAGCAATACTAAGGCTATGTGGTTGGCTGAAGTCTGCACTTGAAGTGTCCTCCATACCCCTATATATTTAGCTGTCAAGCAATTTGCTTCATGTTTAAATCTGTGTCTTTGTATAGTGGTGTCCATTTGTCTGGCCACAGTGCACTAAATTAATCCATTGCCTTATAGCTAAAAAACATTTATGGTTAAACATAGCATTGTCTCTGATTTCTCTCTTTATTTGCAAATATTATTTCTTGCATGTATAGCCATATCCAAATTACATTACATAATTTAGCCAAACTAGACCCTATCTCTAATTGTGAGTAATTTCTAAGGAAACTGTAACTAACAAAACAGCTTAAAGAAGAGATCAGAAGGGTTCTGAGAGGAAGACCCAGACTATGGGGTTTAGTTATCAATGGTCAAATCCAAAAAATGTCAACTTTTTTTTTTTAAGCACATTTTTCTTCTCCCATTAAAGTCTACGGGGTGTTCTTTTTGAAGCTAAACTTGGCAAAATTTGGCTTATCACTACTTTTAGCATCTTCAAATAGTTCAAAGGATCTTTGCCATTGACTTCTATATAAACTTGGCAGGTTTTAAGTGGAGAATAGTCAAATTAGAACTGTTTCAAACTTCAAACTTGAGTTGGTGGCTTTAAATTAAAAAGAGTTTTGACCAAAAATCTTTTTTGAAAATTCAAATTGGAATTTACCATTTTAACCTTTGTAAATCTGCGCCTAAAAGTGAAGCAATACAATAACTGGGTGAGTAACAACTTTATTAAAGTTATGCAAAGTTTTGCAACTGTAATCATTCAACATGCACCCCTGTATTAAATAATCTGCACTAATATCTAATAACAGTTCCAATATTATTCCATGGTGTTGTTCCATGGAATTGTTTTCAGTTACACTGTATCTTAAAAAAATCCTCCAATCAGTCATCAATAATTATCTATAAACATTTAAAAAATAATATTTGGCCATTATTGTTTTTTAAAGAACTGATATTTTCCTGATTAACTGTATACACTGGAGCTGACCTTGAAGCAAGTGGCAAAGGAAGATTAAATAATGTAAATGTATAATTAGTTTAATAAATAAAAACAGCTTGTATACTTTCATATATTGATAATTGCAGTCCAGCTTTAGCAACAGAAGGCATTCAAATGGGAGTTATAAAGCAGGATCAACTTGCCAGTCTCTGGTGTCCAATAGCCATCTGGTAACGTTCCATCAAAAAGACATGCATTTCGATCTTCCTCATATACTGTTCTCCATGCTACTGATATGTTCGTTTCATTTTTAGGACTGTGGTAATATGTCAGTTTAACAAGCCCTAAAATTTTTGTGGTTTATTAAACCCCCAAGTGTTTAAAGGTCTGAATAAAAAAAGTACTCCAGACCTGCCAGATATCCTGCTCTGGGTATCGTTTAATAATCCCAAAGATTTCATGGTTTTTTGGTGTCAAATGCGAAAAAGTCACATCAAAAAAAGATGCAGTTTTTGGTGACAAATCACAAAAATTATTATGATTTGGATTTTTTTCACAATTTTATAGATTTTTTCCCACACAAGAAAGTTTAAGAAACACGTATTGAAAACAGGGGGAAGGCTGTAGTTTTTAGAAAATAGTGAGAACTTTTATGATTTTGATATACAACACCCTAAAAGTCAATAGAAGATGTCCTGTTAACAATTGGAATATGTTCTAAGTTGTACTGGGTTTCAGAATCATAGTTTTTGGGTGATTTTATCAAAAAATTATATGTTTCGAGTGCAAAATCTTTTTTCATTACTTTTTCATGACTTTTTCCTTACATGAAAAAATCGTGAAAATTAATTTATATATGGGGGGAAGTCAATGTGGATTTGGTCAGAGTCATTTTCAGAAAATATTGAGAACTTTACCGATTTTGATAAATAACCCCCTTAATGTATACTAATAACTAAGTTAATTTATAGGCAAACAATAAAAAAGTCAATCAGTTGCAACCACATACATTATTTAACTGCCTGTGCTGTATGCAGTAGATTCACATCAGATGTCTAGTATTCTTCTAGTTTCAATCAACTTATCTTTTATCATCATTTTCACATATTTTGACAAAAGCATTGCGGATTTTGCAATGCAATATACTTCCTTAAACTGTTATTGCATTGTGAATTTTAATTGTGCGTTGTGAATTTTAATTGTGCATTGCCCACTTTTAAGAAGTGCTTGAAGGCGTCGTAATCTTTTGCAGCAAACATAACTTTTGCAGTAAGAAGCTTTATTACATTCACTGTGCACTGGCGCAAACTATAAAGTTCGTAGACCTTCTTCCACTGTCAAAAGTGGTCGCTAAACAATTGCCAGGTTTGCAAAAGCAATATTAAATTCACACAAAGGAAAAATTTTTACAAAAAGGTATAACTTTTCTAATTTTTAATATTTTTCAAGATATTGACTTTTATTACATTCTCCCATAAGTCTAGTTTATAATGTTAATGTGAGCTGTGATTCGATTGTGTTTTAAGGTACGATACGATAAACACAGTGTTTCATGCAAAAACCTGTATGATACACATTGACTGGACTTAGATTAAACAAGACAAGATAGACTTCACCTGAACTAGATGTCTTATTGGACAGCTTGTATGACATTGTTATTTGGACTGAGCTAATTAGATGCATGGTAAATAATGTCTTTGTATCATAACCTGTATTGCATATTGTGTTTTATGCCAAACACAAGGTACAATTTGATGTAAATTGTTTTAAACTAGTCATTCAATAAATTTCTTTGGAGAGCAGTCTTGAGCACACAAGGTTACAGATACACTTTGGGACATGTTATGTAATTAGGTCTTCAGCAAGCCTTCTTTCTAGTCATGAGACAGGATCAATAAAAAAGTGGCCTATTAATGACCTCTCTGTCCTCTTCTTATTTCGCCTTCTCTTGTTTGATTATCAGTGTCTCCACCATCCTCTCTTCTACTCTCTAGACAATATTCTTCTTTATGAATGATTAGATAAATCATATTTTTTTCCTCCCCATGTTTTGAAATCAAAGATTTACGTACTATATATATATAAATATAGAGCCTTCTCTAGAGTAATATTTTTCACAAATTAACATGTCTGGATGGACAACATCTATTTTGTTTGTGATTTGCTTCTATGAAAAGGAGATATAAAGAAACATTTTCAGTTGATCTTAATGATGAAAGTTATATTTAGCTGATCATCTTTTGTTTACAGAGCAATGTCCAAGAGTAACTTTTTCAGATCACCAGGAAATACAAACTTCCATAACGACTGAATAATAAGGTTTAATCTGGTTATCCAATAATATAGTCACAGTCTAAATTATATTCTGTTATGAAATTGATTAGATATTTTTGTTGTAGTCTGGTTGGACTTTTAAAGGGAAAAACAATTGTTTTATGATTTATTAATCCCCAATGGTGTTAAAAGTCTGAATAAATTCAGACCTGCCGAGTAGAAATCAATGGCAGATGTCCTGAAGATATCTGGATTTGCTCTTGGTTTCTGAAACATTTCGGTATTTGGCCATCCGAAAAGGATGCGGTATTCAAAAAAAAAAATCTTATGGAGACTTTTCCAGCACAATAATTTTTTGGGAAAATTTTATGATAAATAGGGGTAGAAGTGACATAAATTTGGATTTTGATAAATAACTCCCCCTTGAGTTTAGAAGACAGGTCTACATGTGTGGTGTCCTTAATATAAAATATTAACTTTAGAGCCTTTATTAAAAAAAAAAAAATTATATATATATATATATATATATATATATATATATGCAGGCATTACATTGCTAAAATATTGTGCTTTTTCTGGAATGAAAATTACCATATTTTGTCTTGAATGGATTTATGAATATTTTATGCTTTAAGACCAAATGCATAGACCTCACAAACCAACTGAACTCTGTATTTCTCAGCAAAAAAACAAGTCAAGTAATTTTGTAAAAGAAAATAACTAACCATTAAAGAGCAATTAATGTAATCTCAATAGGCATAAAATAATTCAGGCAAGGTTTTCTAATGGACGTTTAATGATGAATGATGGAATTACAGATTTTCAGAGACTTAAATTTGGCATCCAAAGGTCTCAACTACTTTTTTTTAATAATTTACCATTAACAAGGGAATAATAGTGGTTATGATAACAATGTGGTAAGCATTTTATTTTAATTAATTACATTTGCTGATTAAAAACAGAATGTCTTATTTTTATACCTACATTATGCTGGAGAGAGCAGTTCTTTGGTGTCTGTACTTCCCTACGAAATGTAAGGAGGGACAATAAGATAATAGTAACTGTAGTCTAAAAGAGGAAACTAAATAGGATAAAACACTAAAATAAACAATTTTCTTCATTCTCACTTTAATTGAATAAAAAGCAATATTACAATATATGAGCACAAACCATACTTAGTGGACTTACCTAAAACATAAGGACTAAAGTAGGGGTAGAATTGCAAAAAAAAAATGTTATAGTAGCACTTAATGCCACAATCTTATAAGGCCTGTCCAAAGGGCCAAGGTTGTTAGAATATAGCCCCAAGTTCAAAGGGCACATATATCAATTACAAAAAATATATTCCAAAATTTTCTATTTGAAGTTAAAAAGTAAATCTTTACTTAACAAAATTTTAAAAAAATAGGCATACAGACCAATTTATATTCCACCTTATGCATTTCATACCCACTGGTACTTATTCATAGACCTATGAATAAGTGGGTATGAAGACCATGAGACGGAACATCAATTGGTCTGTATGCCTATTGTTTTAAAATTATGTTAAATAAAGATTGACTTTTTAACTTAAAATAGAATTGCAAAAAAAACTTCCTGGTATATTATTCCTGGATGGAAAAATTTGACATCCACTTTATTTATGAAAAATAAAACTGTCCCTCAAAGATATATGCAAAATATTTTGGGGATCAATTTCTTGAATAAATATAAATGTCTTCATTGATCACCTGGTTAATTTCCACTACTTAAAAGATAAAGCATTCTCCAATTTAAAGATGAGATGTGTAGAGATTGTTGACTGGTTTTCCACTAATGCTGTGATATTTTATTCTTACATTCACCTTGAACAATGTCTCAGCTATTGACTATTATTTAATTGATAACTCTTGCTGGATGCTCCAGAAAATGTTGCCATTTATATTTTCAATCCATTCTTTAAGGACTTCCATTCTCCAAGTACTGTTGACTTGTACCACTCACCAAATGAAGTTTTAGTTCTTCTACTTCATTTTAGGTTTTGTTTTATGTCATCACTCTCAATTATAAAAACATTGGTGACAAATATTCTTAGTTTTTGTTTTTAAAATTTGTTATTTGAAACAACTACACATATTTACTTCTTACATGCAATAGTTTGGTCCGACTTTTTTTATTTGAAAAAATCTGAAAAATTTTGATTTTTATAAATAACTCCCAAGATGTCCCATTAAAACAGATTTTATTGAGGGTCTTTTTTTTCATAATGCACTTGGAATGCAAAGGAGGAAATGGATATCTTAAACTGTAAAATTTTCTACTACTGGAGCGTACCTTACTAGGTTTAATCCTGGAATAATTAGGTGAGTATGTATTATTCCATCATTGAATGCAAATGCAATAGCTTTCTGCTTTATCTGTTTCTTAACTACAATTTAGAAATAAATGCAAAGCCTTCACCTGACTCTCTCCAGCTTTCAAAATCAGACCCCATCTAAAACACAAATGCTCTGTAAGGCTACAAATATATTATTGCTACATTTTATTGCTGATCTTTCTATTCCTGCTCCCTCCTGTTCATATTCCAGTCTCTTATTCAAATGAGGTTGCTGGGTTAATCTGAACACTAGCAACCAGATTGCTGTCAAAAATGACGCGTGACTCGTTTTTCTGGCGAATTTTCGCAAAGCGAAATTTCGCTGGCGATTCGCGAATTTATTGGCCAGCGGTGAATCGCGGGAATGCGCCACGAATTTGCCCCTGCCAAATAAATTCGTCCATCACTACTGCTGAATAAAAAGCTAAGTAACTCAAAAACCACAAATAACAAAATGAAAACTAGTGATGGGCATCTCGTTTTGGACTCACATTCACGTTTGGATGCACGTGTGAATTTTCGCCATGGCGAAATTATGCTGCCGTTTCGAGAATTTATTCACCTGCGGTGAATCGTGGGAATTTGAATCACTTATGAAAACCAATTGTCTCAGAATATAACGCTATATCATATTATTCATACTATTCATTTAAAGGTGAACAACCACTTTAAGTGATCTATCCCTGACAATAAACTCAGTCTCTTCTTGCTCTTATCTACAATTATTCCCAGTATTTCAACTGTTTAAATGTTAAGCTATGAATGGGAAAATTTCTATTTGCTACATTTTCTGACCTGAGACATTTACAAAATGAAATCATCTGGAACAAAATCCAGTCTACAGAGACACTTCTTTCCAATGAAAACTCTAAGTCTGCCTCAAAGTCTTTGCATGGATTATTAGACAAGTAATTTAATTGTTCTTTTGTCAAGAGAATAAAATGATTCCCCTGTGGCAACCTATTGACTCCTTCAACCTTGCCTCTTTGAACTACACTGAGTTCAAAAGCTGATGCTGCAAATATTCTATTTATAATGATTAATTAATTCTGAGCTAAGCAAATGTTCTAGACTGCAAGAAACATAAATGACAGCTTGCTGAGAATAATTAACCTAGAAAGTAATGGGATAGTTTTTTTCTTTTCACCGTCAACAATTAAGAGAATTTTATTAATGATATTTGTGACTAACATAAATTTCCCAAGTTATAGTAAAAAAAAAACTATTTATGATGATTAAATATAACATTAATAGACTTAGTTTTTTTAAAACCATGTTATATAGGGTGGGTTACTGCATGTTAGTGATGGGCGAATCTGCGGCGTTTTGCTTCCCCGAAATGAGGCTGGTGTCTCGTTTTGGACGCGGGTGTCTGTTTTTGGATGCCGGTGCACATTGCCAACATCGAATAAATGGACGCCGGTGCCCAAAACAAGATTTTCACCAGGCTAGTTTTTCCTGGCTTATCGTGAATTGCATGAATTCACCCCACGCAAATAAATTTGCCCATCACTACTGCAAATACATCCTAAATAAAGCTAGGCACTAGTGATGGGCGAATTTATTCGCCAGAGGCGAATTCGTGGCGAATTCCCGCGATTCGCCGCTGGCGAATAAATTCGCGAAACGCCAGCGAAAATTCGCCGAAAAAAACGAGTCGCTCGACGAAAGTGATGGACTCAATAACAAATTTATCAGATGAATGTATGTTATTTCAAGCTTAATGACTTGATTACATAGTCTACCAACTAGGCAGTTTTGCCAGTTACATGAAAACAAAAGCTCATGCGCCACCTGACTTTCAATGTGAAGGATTTTGATTGAGTCAAATTATTAATTTGGGTCAACATGTGTGATGTAATGCCTACATTGCATCAGTTTGGCAAGTTAAATCAGGCTACATGAGCTTCTTGGATGTTATAGCCTATTCTGCATTATTGACACAACACAGCATGTAGGCAGTATCAGTTTTCCTTCCACCAAACAAAAAAAATAGTTTAGCAATAGCATTGTTTATCTGTAACAACATTTAAAACACTTCTACAAAATAAAAATCTTTTATAAGCTGTTCAGGAATTTCATGCATTACTCTTTAGAGTCTATCAGATATCAACATCAATCTCAAAACCTTTTGAGGACCTGGATTTAATGAAGTAATGACCTTGTGCCCTCTAAGAAGGACTGAATAGATTCAAAACTGATGTTCTTTTATGGGAGGCATTTCTATATCTATAAAAATTGATCAACACTGAGCAGGCAATACCTAGTAAACCAAGCCGATTCCTTTGCCTCCTCTGTGATTACTTTCACCAACCACAAATCTGCCATCTACAGTAGGAAACAGAGGGTACAGCTGTCCCAGGCCCAAATGGTTGAAGTATAAGTCCCAGTAAAGCTGCATGGTGATTTAATGGGTGAAGTTTGAACCTCCACTCCAGTTTATCCAATCCCCATGCGGCTTTACCAGGACTTCAGCTCCCTGGCTGAAGTAAGCACAGTGGGTTTTTTCTTGTTTTCTTCAATAACTTGTAGGGGTCCTGTCCACCAATGTTTTTTTATATGTTGTAGGGGACTTGGCCACCAATGCATTTTTAAGTATGAAAAATAGGTCATGTTTATAGGTTGCATAACAAAAATTGCTGCATCAACCTGCATTCTGGCACTTCCACCACAACATAATCACAAACCTAGCCTGTATCTCTAAATGCTAATATTATTCATATATGTATCTGCCTTGATATGCATATTTCATATTTTGTATTAGTTTTCAGCTATTTTCAAGGATGCCATTTACTTTGCAAAGTAAAAAATATTAAGTACTAACCACCTATGAATATTCCATAGCCATGGCCCCCCCTTTTATTCACCATTTCGAGGCATTCTCCATAAATGTCAATGAACAACACATTGTTATTTACTTTATGGTGCTGCTCTCTCACACCTTACAAGGGAGGAGAAAATGGAAGATACCTTTTGCCTTTAATTGTTTTTCTTCCATTTTTCTGTGCATTCGAATGCATGACATTTTTTTCCATCTCCCATGATGGATGTTACATGGAGCTATTGCAGAGAGTTCCAGTTAAACCAATGTGGGAGTAAATGATTTCAGTAAGCATGTAAAACACAGAGTGATTCAGCCTCCCTGAAGGAGGAGAGAGTCAGTGTTTTACAACTTGTAATGTTATCCTTTGAGAATTTACCAGGATTACATGCTTTATTGCTTCTTGTTCAGTAAACTGTTGTTCACATTTATCTGTAACTTGTTCTCTCTAGAATAAATTCAGAGTAGCATCTAATAAATAATATGCCTGCGTTCACAGAGGGATAGTAAATTGTCTTTTTTGGAACAAAAGGGAAAACAGTAAGATGTATAGCGACTGTACATTTGACAGAGATTATGTGTTTTTTTTCCCCTCATTTATCTCTACTGCCACTGTCCCATAAGGCAAAGGTGATCCAGTAACCTCTAATTACTATGTATAAATATAAAAAGCAAATAAAATATGTAAACACGGCTGGAGATGATATGCTTCATTTTCTTATTTTTATAGCGTGCCACTTTTATTGAAAACAGCAGGTGATATTCAGATTGAGCCCATTTTTAGCCTCAAACTATTATGCAGATTGTTTGCTTTTATGTAATTGCAGAAAAGACTGCTTTGGTCGAAGTTCTTCAAAACTTTACTGCTAAATTTGGCTATAAACCTGCTAATGAGTTAATTGTAAAACATTAGTGAATCAAGCAATAATAATCCATCTGTTTATAACATTCCTGATAACTCTCTTGTGTACACTGTGTGAAGACATGGCAGCAGCCCCAAAAATGATGTCTCCTGTAAAATTCAATTTTTCTTATTCATAGAGAACACTGAGTTCGCATTGCAGATTGACACATTTTTATGTCTGTTTGAAGAAGGCACCAAAGGGCTGCTGCAACTTAACTTATGGACAATTTACCTCAAGTTCCAATTCACAAATCTTTGTATAGATACCCATGTAATACTAAGAAAATATCATTTATCTATCAAGTGTCTCAAATCAACTCAAATTGCCAGCTTTGAAAAATAAATCTCTCTCAATGTGGTCCTGAGGGGTTTAAGAATAAAAAAAAAAAATCCCACTTTCTTAATCAATTACATAGAATGTACGGAACGGTAGAACAAAATTCTTTTTGAGAAAAAACAACAAGCTTATGAGCATTTAAAGATTGTCAAACTTACAGTAAAAAACAATAACTTAAATGAACACTCACAATATTCTAAGTTCTCTCATAATTTAAAATGGCGTTTTGAAAAAGCTGAAAAAGACATTATGGTTAGAAAAACAGAACACAGTGGACTATGAACAAAGTGTACAATTGGTTAAAATTTATTGAGAAAAAAGGATAGCTTGATGCAGGCAAGAGATAAAAAAATTGCACACGTCTATATTGAAGCCTTCTGGAGACAAATTTTAATTTTACTGAAACCAATTTTCAGTTCAGATGATATGAGAGAATTAGTGGCTGTGCCTCCTACTCTTTGTCCCCTCAAGTGTCTAGAGACTCCAGTGCTCTTGAAGTATTTCGGTGGAATGAAAGACAAATAAGGTTGACATCCTCAGAAAGTGACCAAAGAAGACAGAACAATTCTAGGGTTTTCACACTTTTACAGATGTTAATACTGTTTCTACAATTACAAGTGTTGCAGAGAGAAAACGATAAAAAAAATGAGGCAGTAGGAATAGACACCACAATTCAAAAATATAAACGTACTTGCACTTTCTACCCTGTAAACCTTAGAGACCAGACTATCCTTTTGTTTCAGAAACAGGAAGAACTTGAGTTAACAAATTAACATCATGTAACTCAAATCAATAACTACTAGATTATCTAAGTAAAACCTCTGATATTGTGATGATAAAAACTGATAAAGATGGACTTACTAAAAGATTATATTTATTAAGTAATTAGACAGCTTTTGGATAAAGCCTCATAAAACATACTTGATGGTTATCTCAAATTTAAACAAAAAGGGAATGTTCTAGTAGATTTTGGTATTATCACAGACATAACTGTAGATTAAAAGTTGAATAACCAAAAACAGCATTTTTTCACTGCCTTCAAGTCCATAAACCTGATAGACCAACTGTGGGACACCTACATTGATTGTCATCTGCAAACTCTAGAGTGCAGATTTACTAAGGGTCAAATTTTGAATAGAAAAAAAATTAAAATGAGACCATCAAATTTTTTAAAGTGTTTTTTCGATCAAACATTTATCTTTTTCAATTAAATAGGTCCATTTTTGATTGAATAAAAATGGTTCGAATTGTTCAAAGGCTTTGTTCGATTCTAACGATTTTGCCCAAAATCCTTTGATTTTCAAAAAAATTCAAAAACACTTCTTAAATGTTTCATGAAAAACTTGAGAAAGGGGTGTGACCCCAAAACATTGCATTCATAATAAACACACAAGACAACTTGCTTGCATTCATCCTGTATGCCATTGGATTTTTCCTTTGGAACATTGTGTAAGCAGGCACAGGTATATGCAAAATACATCTGTGCAGCACTCGATCCAATAGGGGACACTTCCGTGTCATTCAGATTTGAAAGCTAGGGAGTACTGGGAGTTTTAACCCACATCAAGGCCTTGTATTGACTCTCAATCCAGCTCAAGGAGCAGAGTGCAGCTTAGGATGTAAGTGCTTATTAAGTGACCTCTAAGGGGCCAGCACTTGCGACCCTTTTTCACTGTAGTGCTCGCACCCCTTTTTATAATTACATTTGTCCAAAAGCTACCACAGTAGAAACTTCTAGTACTATATTACCTGATAAACTTGATGGAATCACATCTAGATTGAAGAAGAATAGTTAAAGTTAGGGTCACATTATCCTAAACTATGCTATTTTTAACTGTGAACTGCAGAAGACATAACCTAGTCCCTGCAGCTTTTGCAATGCCAGTTAATCATTCGTAGCTTGCTGTGGGGAAACAGAAGATGAAGAGTCTTCTTTTGGTGCCAGAATGGTAAGTACTAATAGAAAACAAATCAAGAGGATTTTTGAGATAGCACAAAATAAAACTCTGAGAGCATACACCACTTCCCTGAACAGTATTTAGTGATAGTTAAACTGTTCATATTATTTTATAAGTTGGTGTTTTACATTTTAATCTTCTTTTTCATCGCCAAGCAATGTACCACATTATATTGCTAAAAGCTATATTGTCTTATGGTTTTACATAGTATTTACCAAGAACAAGCTAGTAATAAATGTAAGCATTGCTTAATTTTATTTTTGTTGCTAGTGTCTTGTAGTGCCTTGCTTATGTTTTGCTCATTTTATTGTATTGTGGTTAAAAGATGACAAGATGAAGAGCCAGTGCCCTAAACTGTTAAATATTCACTATCTTGCAACACAATTACCATTGTACATCATAATAATATGTCTCATAGACTTGGCTGCATCTTGTTGCTGTATAATAAGGCATGACGTAGCAACAGATCAAGTCACATACTCCTAGAAATACAATCATGCTGCCTTTTCTGCAAACTCACGATTCCTTTTCTGGGATAATTTATGCAGTTCAGTTGATTTGACTTATTAACATAGATATACCATGACCTGGATGAATGAGATCCTCCTCAAAAAAAAAAGTAAAAGCTTCATCATACCAAAATAAAAAACTTTCTAAATAAAATCAATTAGGAAAGATGTACCATTTCTGAAATAATCAAGTTCATCTTCACTATTTGTCTCTCAGTATTTGTTTCTTATAGGGGCTCTTTTTGCCTAGAAGATGTATTAGAGCTCACTATATTAAAATGAGATTATTTCAGAAACAATGCAGAATTTTAATTGATTGTATTTACAAAGTTTCTTATTTCAATATGATGAAGCTTATTACTATATAATTTTCATTTTCGCGATAGTTCCCTTTTGAAGGTGCTATACAGCTGTGTATCTATCTTCCATCATCTCTTTCTCTTGTTGCCCAGATCCATAATGATTTTGCCTGCATCTATATTATCACTGTTGCACCACTTTCTTAAACTAAAGCTTAACAAAGGAGCAGGCTAGAAATTCTGCATATTATGTTTTGGTGTTCAGGACCAGACTAAGTAGCTCCCCAGCATATTTTCTGTTGATTTACAGCAGGGGTGTCCACAAGATAGATTGGTATCTACCAGTAGTCCTTTAGTCAGTGATCAGTAGATCTCAAGAAACTGTCAACAAACAGTTTGTCTATGTGTTACAGGCCCACGGTGTGGCCGTGGCAACAGTGATTCTGTTAAATAAAATGAGTG